>BLKR01005280.1:0-84371 GCA_011170035.1 Teleogryllus occipitalis
CCTGTTTTACTGTGAAACATTCACATTAAACTGGTCTCATTTGGTCATGAGAACTATGACTTCCTCAACAATGTCCTTAAGAAGTTCATAACTCTCACTTGCAAAGACCTTGGAGTAGAATTAAACTAGACTTACTGAGAGCGCTGCCGTTTCGGAATAATTTGAAGGTTGCCATTGTGGTGGAAACTTGTGTACCTTATAGGTATCGTTGCGACTGTGGTAGGAGCAAGTTGTTTAGAACAACGATAGGGTAAACAGTACAGTGCCACACCAACTATTTATTTTATTTATTTATTTATTTATTTAACGTCAAAAAACAGTTAAAACTGTGTATGACGTGCCATGGGGAAAATTGAATTGTGTGCACATTTTCGAAATTCTGTGATCCCTACACGAAAACATATACTACTTGAATTTTGAATTAAAAAAACAAAAAAAAGAGAAAGAAAAGCTCCCACGTAATAAAATCATTTTCAAGGATAACTAAGCTTAATAAATTTTAGGCTCTTATCCATGTTGTCCTTCGGAATAATACTTCCTGCCGCCACAACATGAAAACGATAATTTGAATAATTGTATTTCCCACTGAATTCTAGAAGACGTGCACAGAAAATGAAGTTACATTTATGTCCAGAAGCAAAACAAGAGGCCATCTCAGCATTTGCTCAATGGATCAGGGAAACTGGACGAAAAACCTGGTCGAGATGGGGGTCATTGACCCGGAGGCTGTAGTACAATAGTTGTTACAGGTTGTTTATACACATTTATACAGTCCAAATGGTAAATAATGCATTATGTATCATTATTAAAATTAATGTTACTTTTCTTGTGATACTCAGTATAGTCTCTAATTGTATAGAAACAGTTATGCAGCAGAAACGATTTCACTTGGGATTTAAACTTTTCTATTGAATTTAATCGTTTAATGTCATCTGGCAAAGTGTTGTAAAATAATGTACATGTATGGTATGTGAATCGATTGTCATTCAATAATATTTTTGCTTTCTGACATAACATTGTGATTTTCTAACCACCGTTATCATTAAACAGTACTTTTAGATATCAGATTTCTAAAGAAAATCTTAAGAAATATTTACTAACAGTGAACACACCCCGCATTGTTAACAAGCATCCGCCATATTGGCAACAGTTGCACTTGCGGTCGAAGTAAATATTGCCCCATACTTACAAAGCGTCCCTTCGCGCTATTTACAAGCAAAATATTAGAACACTTGAACTAGCCAGGAAAGGTTTTCCACGGAAGAAGGAAAATCTATAGAGCAGCGTTCAACAATTTTTAGCTGCCAAACCAAGGAATAATCCGTTTAACAACAACTGTCTAGGAGGAGGCTGGGCCAAGGCTTTTTAAGAAGATATCCGATAATCATTACATGGACAACTGAAGCAGTTACAAGCGCTTGTTTGTGTGTCAGCGCTTCGAGTGTCAGCGAAAGAGGCATCAGAATGTGGTTTGAAGAAGTTATAGGGTACATCGAGGGAAGTAAATGACGAAATGACGAAAAGACGAAAAGAAATAAATGATTCTACAAGGGTCTATATTGACGAACGGATGGATGACAGGCGAGGTATTCTACGAATATATTTGAAACGTATTCCGTCCATTTCTATTTTTAAAATATGTCATCATACTCCCTGTGATTCTATTTTTAGGCGGTCAGAAGACACATCTGAATTAAGTCGAATATATTCAGATTTGAAAATCGAGGATATTGTAATTTTCCCCAACAGTACTTATATAAAAAGCACCAACAGCACCTATATAAACAAAGTTACATTTAATCTGTCTTCCAAATTGTGTTTTCATGGGTAATATAATAATTAAATATATCGTTACACTCATTGTTTCTGATAGAAATAACTGAGTAGGCAATTACTGTCATCATGTTGGCCAATCTCTATAATTTGTGGCCAATCACTGTACAAATTGGCACGGTTTAACTAAAATATTAACTAATAACATATTTTTCAAGTTCGTAGAGTTCGACTCTTCAGAACGAAATATTACGGGCCGAACATCTTTGTGGTAATTAACTGTAAATGTGTAAGACATTTCGTGTGAAAACTTGCATTTCTGTAATGATGAAGAATAATGGCAGCTGGTATACATAACACGGATCTAAACATTATTCATATACCACTAATGCTTTTGGTTTTTCATTTAATATTGTATTTTTTAATACACTCACCCCAAAACAAAGATAGCAATGAAAACAAGCGCAATTATTCAGCCAGATTTGAAATTCGAGCGCAAATCCTCCACTACAATGGCGACTAGAGCCCTTTTCAATTTATACTGTCCAGAACTCTCCGTCCAAGGAATTGTAGGGGCTTGCTCACTTCACAATACATACTTATTTTCAACGTAATCGAGATATTAAATAATCTTCGTTCATAGAAAATTAGAAACTAGTAGTGCTACACAATGGCAAAGACATTCTCGTAGTAAAGTTTTCTAATTTCCTTGGTGGGGGCTGGTTTTACGGTCTTGCCCTATCCTCCTGCAGATACCGTCTACCGCCGCCCAAAATACATTTTTTTGACATATTCTCAATTTTTCGGTTTCTTAATAGTAGAGCCGAAATCTTACCTTAAGAATATTATAGAAGGTTAAAACCTAAATGGCCTAAATGGTCCTAAATGGCAATTTTCATTGAAACATTTGAAGCCGTTTTTAAGAAAATGACGTTTAAGCGTTAGTGTAAAAGGGAAATTGAAAGCTCTTTTTCACTGAAAATATTTGAATTTCCGAAAAACTTCATTTGAAATCATTTGAAGCACTTCCACTCACAAATGTAATAATGTATAGATATCGATAATTCAAAAAAAATTTACTACGTAACCAAGTATTTCCCACCAGCTCCAGCTGGCCCAAGCTCTAAGCTCTGGACCGGGGTCTACCCTCGTATATTCTACGCAGCACAAAATGGCGCCATACTAGGACAGTTTCACCATGGTTAATTAAAGTGTTTAATCCATGTTACTTGGAGCCAATGACGATGGAAAAAGTTTCCCGAAAGACGTGTATGGCTGAATTTTCTGCAAAGTAAATTTATTTGCATGCTATTGTGGTTTGATATCTTCTATATCCCGTATATTTTATTTGAGAAACTAGTCATATTCGTTCCCGAGTTATAGAAACCTTATTTGCAATGGTAAACGAACTGTAAATTTGATTTTTCTGCATTGCTAACAAAATAGTAACGCACTCCCAGCTCTACTACTACTACCAGTACAAGCAAAAGGAGAGCTCACAAAAACGTGCGCATAGTGAAGCTACATTTATTACATTACCTTCAATATGGCACTAACTTCCTGCAGTGGACGGCTACTCTACTGGGACTCTGTGCTAGTTGCTGAAACTCAAGGTGCCAAGACGGTGCTTACACAGCTGCGGAGACTCTCCAAGTACCTCCAAAACATATTCTGACCGTATCAAGCAAATTTCGCGTAATCTGTAATATGAATGACGATCATTCGAACATTGTGGCTTTCCATGAAACATAACCGCAACCGCAATATTTTGACATAATTTAAAATCAACGATTAGTAAAAATGATATTTCCAAGAGTTTTTAACCACAAGCTAAAGGAACTTCATATATACTATTCTTTAGTATTGTAGGAAAACCTGCTCAAACATAACAGATCATGTAAATTCATAATTTCTGCTAATTTCCTACTTGTAATTTTAAGATATTCGATTGTTTTAGTCAATTGAAAACCCATTTTTTGTTTACAGCAATATTGACAAATGTAAAATTTTTCATAGCGAAAGATATAAAATTATTTATACGTGGGGATTTTCTCTGGGGAGGAAATATTTTGTATGTTCCCGGCGGGTTGTTCCTGGTAGTGACAAAACATGTGAATATTTATGTTGAATTGAACAATTTGAATGAATACTCATATGCATTCATTCAATGTACGAATGAATAAAACGTATGAGTGAACGCTTTTGGTGGGATTTTTTAAAATTATTTCTTTGAGGTCGCGTTACAACTGCTCTGGTCATGAGTGACGACTGTAATTTACATTGGATTACATTAATTTACAGTTATTAATTATACTACAAATTTGTTATGCAAGGATTAAACAGAAATATGAAATCACTTTTCCTTCAATAAATAAGAATTTTAAAACTTTTGAAAAACTTCTGCGAAATTGTTAGATGGGTACAGGAATTGCATTTTTTAAAAGATATTTTTCAGATAGCTGAACTAACAAAAACTTGTGAGACTTAAATTAATGAGTTGCCTTGTTGATGGCCGCGATCTTGGAATTTTATCACGTTCTTCCCTTGTCCGCAATAAAACAGGGGGTCGGAATTCATTCCAGGTTTTCCAGGTGAGATTTCAGGTTTTGTTGGGATTATATACTAGAATTGAAGGTGATTTCTCAGAGGGTAAGCGACTAATTTCTGGAAGAAATGCTGGCTAACCTCTGAAACGCGGCTGTGTGAACGAAAATGTACCCATGCTGAAAGTAACTGGTTCTGTTTCAGCGGCGTCGTGGCCTCGCTGTGTGCAGTCGCAACCTGACTTCGACCACTGCCTGCGAGACGCCCTGCAGAACACGCTGCCGCAGCTGGCGCACGGTTAGTACCTCGCTAGCGCCGACAGATAGCGCGAGTCGCCACTGCCGGCGTTGGGCCCTGCTCTCGCTTTGCCCATCGAGATCGAGGTATTGAACTTGCCTCTGAATAGAGAGATGTGCACGCCATAGCGGACAGCACTATCGATTTTCTGCGCATGCGCATATGCACTAAAGTGATGCGAAACATGAACTGTTCATGCGCAAAAATCGATAGTAGTTTAACGTTCGAGGATGCTCAAACACCGTAATAACGAGTTATGTGAGCCTCCCAGTATTGCGTAAGAAACAAATAAATCACAGTGCCCCCAGTAGTATAAAATTAGACATACTTAAGCATCTCATAATGTCTGTTGTATGTAATATGGATATACCATATATTATGGAGCTAAATAGAAGATAAATTATGTACGTCAAAAACGTTTAATTACTCAAGTTTTTTAACGTTTCTATATTCTAAGTATCAGTTGCCTCCTCAGGTAATACACTGACACATTTGTATTACACATACAAATACGCATAATCTTCCATACATTTAGTTGGTTGATTGGTTGATTCATGATTCCTGGCGCATAAGTGTAGTGCATGTTTTTCCCTCGGGAGATGGCGGTGATCTTCCCCCGCTGGATGGCGAGATCCGGCGCCGACCTATCGTCGGCTAGTGGGGTTCCCCCTAACCAGGACTCTCCCACCAGCGGGGCACCGCCCCAGCCGGGACAAGCTCTAAGCTCCCGACCGGTCTCCCGGAATATGTGGTAGTGTAGTGCATGTCAATGTAAGTGTGTGTGTGAGGGGAGAGGATAGGACAAGGAAGAGAAGGAAAGATCGTGCGCGGTCCGTGACCCGTTTGTTAGGATACTGCTCCGGCATTTGCCTGGTGTTGATTGGAGAAACCTCGGAAAACTACGGATAAGAGCAGCCGGCCGCTAGAATTCTCCAGACAGCGACTAAATTCGACCTAGCTGAAAAGCTATTGTCGAAAATCCTACGGCCGTCAAGACTCGAACCTAGGACCTCTCAGTCAGAGGCGCTGCTGTGACATCAGTTGCACTGAGCTACCGCTCCCGGTCCATACATTTAGTTTAACATACATTTTCGTACATTCCATTACATTGCAATGCAGTATGCACCTTCGTGGGTGATCTCGAGTAACTACTCAATTAAATCGTCTGCTCTCATAATTTGTAATGCAAATGCAGATTTGTGTTGCTCACGAGACCTGTGCTTATCTTACGCCTTAAAATGTCCATATGTATTTTCCCATCATTCAAAACTTCTCTAGAATGATAATCGCCTTCACACATTTCACCAATCCAAGCAACAGCATCTTGTAGCGAGACATTACTGTCTGTCACCGTAGGAAACGTGTTATTGGAAGACGAAGGAGATTTATATGTTTGAAGAAGTACATGGTTTTCATCGCCAATAAGGTTCAAACCGGGAGCGGTAGCTCAGTGCATCAACTGATGTCACTGCAGCGCCTCTGACCGGGAGGTCCTAGGTTCCCACTCCCCACGGCGGCAGGATTTTCGACACTAGCTTTTCAGCTAGGTCGAATTCAGTCTCTGTCTGGAGGAGAATTCTAGCGGCCGGCTGCTCTGATCCGTAGTTTTCCGTGGTTTCTCCGATCAACACCAGGCGAATGCCGGAGCAGTACCCTATCAAACGGGCCACGGACCGCGCGCGATCTGTCCTTCCCATTCCTCGTCCTATCCTCTCCCCTTACACACACACTAACATGCACTACACTACCACATATTCCGGGAGACCGGTCGGGAGCTTAGAGCTCGTCCCGGCTGGGGCGGTGCCCCACTGGTGGGAGAGTCCTGGTTAGGGGGAAACCCCACAAGCCGACGGTAGGTCGGCGCCGGGTCTCGCCATCCAGCGGGGGGGAATCACCGCCATCTCCCGAGAAAAGAATGCACTACACTAACGGGACTAATGACCAGAGCAGTTGACGCGCCCGGAAACACGAAAAAAATCAATCCATCAATCAATAAGGTTCAATTTACTAAATTTTGATAATTATTTATTAGAGGGTCAAATAACAGGAATAAAGGCAAGACTTCACTTAAGAAGATATTCGAGTAGCTCATATGGTTAAATAATGGGCATTTGTACCGGAGACAGGTCTTTAGTGCAAATATTAATGGTGTTGTGTTCTTAAATTTATTCCGCAATACAAATTATTAGTTGCCATAATTATTTCTACTAATATAGAATTCTAGAATAATGCAGAAATTACATAATGTTGCCAAAATGTGCATTCACATTACAAATAACAGAAAGACATTTGCCGCTAACATGATATATAGTAAACGGCCTTAAAATTTAACAGTACAAATGTCACGCTGATGAGTATGTTTCGTAAAGAATCTTTTAAAAAGTGGGGCTTCCCTGTATAGCCAATACTAATTTTCATAGTAGAATTCATGACCATTGATGAAACAAGGGATGTGGTTCTCGGGATTGGTCAATATAGTCAATGAAACAGTTTGCCAATGTTTCGGAATTTATAATTCCTTCATCAGGGATTACTAATATATTTGGTTGGTGTGGAGGTTAGATATGGAGCTTGACCTTCTAATACATTAGTAAGCCCTGATGAAGGAATTATAAATTCCGAAACGTTGGCAAAGTAATTGTTTCATTAATTAAATTGACCAATCCCGTGAACCACATCCCTTAACACTAATATTGTTGTAAATTAATGTAAATTTTGTTTACTTTTTGTCAGAAATATTACTCTAGGGTGAAATGAAATTGTGGAAATTATGAAAGTCGATTTTATGTACATCAAACAAACCTCAAACACTTTATACAAACTCATATCCAATTAAGTAATTTATAATTCGAACGAACATAGTTGTAAGAATGTTACGTCACATTGACCTTGAACTAGTGACGTCCCGTGCAGCCATAACCATGTAGCATTTTGTATATCTTGATCAACTTAAAATAAATATACATAAAACCACACAGTAATTGAAAGAACAGGAAACAATAATTAATTATCACAGTGCATACTTATTAACAATTTATTAATAAGCTTTGGAGAGAGAAAAGATGTGACACTAATACCCCGGGTGTTGAAGTATGATACCAGTGTTTAACATATCACTATGTTATGCTTTCCGACGGTGTACGGAATACTTCGTAGTGAACAACTGTCAAAATCTTTTAAATTAAACTACATTGGTGGTATAAAATCGGTGCCTATTAAAATAGGTATCACACAACTCGTCTCTTAGCAACACGTTATATTTGGTGACGCGATTTATGATATCCACTTTACGTTCTTTGTAAGCTGGTCTAGCCATGTTAGTCCAGTGTCCTCCACCTTTTTTCTTTTTTTTCCATTTCAAATAAACAATTCTATGCTCCATTGAAAATGAACGGTGTACCATTGACTGATGTTTATGCAACAAAATTTTTAGGTCTCTCAATTCAGTCAAACCTTAAATGGAATGTCCATTTAAATGAATTGAGCACAAAATTAAGTTCATTATGCTACGCGTTCAGAATTCTTGCAAATTCAGCTTTCATACTGCTCGTTGTGTATATTTCGCGAATGTTCATTCCCGCCTGAGATATGGCATAATATTCTGAGGAAATACATCTTATAGCTACCAGACTTTTAGATTACAAAACGAATTGTACGAATAATAACCAAAACCCACCCACGTGATTCGTGTAAGCCTCTCTTCATTAAACTAGGAATTTTACCATTACCTTGTCTGTTGATTTACGAATCAGTGGTTTTTCTCAAAAAAGACTTGCTCAAGGGCGGGAATATATTTTCAGAAAATGCCGAAGTCTTTTACTACAACACTCGACGTAGAAATCATATTCATCAGGTGACAGTATCAACAGCTCAATATAAAAAAGTTCTCCACCTTGTGAGTTTATCCCTGTTTCATCTCAGTGCTATGCTGTTTCAATCTGCTGCATGTGAGATTATATCCTATTATGACACATGAGACATAGTCCATTATAGCCACATTTCGACACACTGTCTTAAGGGATACGTTCGTCATACGTCGCACACTGATTTCTGCGGTTATTTCACACAGTTTTGCTTGTCTGTTAGCACTGACAACTCTCCACAAATGCTGCAGATCTCGATGATTAAGTGAAGGCCATCGGTCACTTTTTGGACCAATGTTAGAGATTACGGCTGAATGTAGGTATTCCCGGCACATTCTTGACACTGTGATTCTCGGAATATTGAATTCCCAAACAATTTCCAAAATGGAATGACCCAAGCGTCCAGCTCCAACTACTACTCAGCGTTCAAAGTCTGTGAAATCTCGTCATGCGGCCGTAATAACGTCAGGAACCTTTTCACATGAACCGCTTGAGTACAAGTGAAAGCGTTGCCAATGCACTGCACTTTTATACCTTTTGTACATAATACTACTGCCATCGGTATATTTGCATATTGCTATCCCATGAGTTTTGTCACCTCAGTACTGCATACATACTTCTTTGTTAATAACAAACTGCAATATTATGCAGGCAGAGATGATACACACACGCACATGCGCGCGCGCGTGTATTTTACGCACACTTACGTCACAAGTATTCTGCAACACACTCCTCCAATAAAGCAACAAACTCCTTTTTAGTCCGATACAACTTGTTATACAACATCATGTGCAATCTATTCTGCTGTTCAGATCAAACACTGTCTTGAGACTTGCATTCGGAATGTTGATTGTGAAGATAATATTCTGAGTTGGATTTTAATTACCTTTGTAATGAAAAGGAATTGATGTGAATATCTTAATATTACTTATTTTCAATTTTGTCAGATTACAATTGATTAGGTAAATAATAAAATTTTCTCACATTAGTACTCAATTTACGCAGAATGCGTGTTACATATATCATTACTAACTCTGCAATACTTAGTTCCCAAGGAATAATAAGCACGTTTTCATTTCTAGGGGGTTACATAAAGCTTCAGAGAAAACGTACTTTGTAGACTAAAAATGCGATGGTAATTAATGCTATTTTACTAACGATGTCACAAACTTGCAGGTTTTATCGTGTGGAAGTATTATAGCTTGGCGGTTAATAGTAAATTAATTTATTGTAATACAAATAAGCCTTTTATCTATGGGTAAATCAGGTGGAATTGGTAACCAGTGTAACACTGACATACAAAATAAATTTTAACATGTCCCAATAAAACTGATCATTTCTCACCCATAAGTATCTACGCATCAAGAAAACGAGTCAATCAATTTAAATTGCTCAAGTACAATGTTACGACATTGATCAATGCTCTTGTTGTTATCACAAGAGCAGTATTTTCTAGTAATAGAAACTAGGACAAGATTGAAAATAATGTTACCCCACAAGAATAGCATTCTCTGCGAGACATTTTTGAAACATCTTGTACAAAATACTTATCAAAAATCTCTCTGGTAGTGAATGCTATTCTTGATGAGATCCCTTATTACAGATGGAGAATCCCACTAGCCTTGACCTCTGCTCTCATTTTTATTCCAGATTTAACTACTGTACCTCCTCATTGATATGACGATCTGATACACTTATCTTTGTATCTTATCCTTACAATGCAATGTTACGCTGTGTTCTCGTATAATTTGATGAGCATTGCGCAAAAGACACGTGCGTTCGCGCAAGGGCAAAACAAAATGTTTGCTTTGTGATTCGAAATTTTTAGCATATAGGTAATAGGCACGCCGTGTAGGTAATATGCACGCCAAGCACATGATAATAGGCACGTCAAGTTTCGTAACGAATTGAGGTGCGGATTGTCTCAGTCACCCCACAGAAAAGATGACAACTCTGTGCTTTAACCGCAGCACACTATGTTGTCACGTTTTTCATACTTTTTTTATACATGTATTTAAATACTTGTATTTGAAAAATGTATTTTAAATACATTTTGTATTTGAAAAACAGAGATTTTGGATATAAGTTTTAGAGATGTATTTAGATACACAAAATATGTATATTTAAGAAAGGAAATTCTTAATATTCTTTAAATATAGATGAAGATAACGGGGTTAGTTTCTTTTTGTTTGATTCTGCTAGTGACTGGACCTTATTGAAACAAAAAAAGTTCCTTTCAGCTGTTCAACTTCAATTCTCTTCATTTTGCAATGTCAAATCTAAATCATTAAAAATTCTGAACAATTATCAGACAGGAAAAAAAGCGTTTATTCTATATAACACTAGTTTCTGTTCATCAGCACTGGTTCAATAATTGTTTTTCTTTTGGAGGATTTATACATTTGCTAACTAAGGGTTTATTGCCTTATGATTTGTTAAAAAACTAGTTGTTTTAAAAATAAACTCTGTTTATTTGAGTTAAACATATTTTTGATATGATTTTATTTTGAAAATGTTTTATTTTTTAAAGTGTTTACTTATTGTTCAGATCATTATGACTGTCAATTAGTAATTTATTGTAATTGACAATTATTATATTGTTGCAATAAAAAAGATATCATGCAAAATATTTGTATTTATGGGATTTTGAGTATTTGAAGTATGTTAAATACGTATCAAAATCTAATGTATTACATTCATACATTCAAAATCTAATGTATTTTGAGTATGTATTCACATACTTATTTACAAAGTATTTTGGCGAAATATTTAAATACTAAATTTAAAGTATTTTCTCCAACCCCGTGTGTTTAAAAGTTTAAAAATGGGTTATACGAGAGAAGTTCAGGTGAAACCCTCATCATCTCAGCTCTATGTCAATATGACATATCCCGTAGAAGGCCCTTCAATAATTAACCAAAAAATTTAAATATGTCCATGCGGTCAGTCGAGTCATGTGTGTGTGTGTGTGTGTGTGTGCAGGGGTGCCGGAGCTGGGGCTGCCGCCGCTGGAGCCGGCCGAGGTGCCTGGGGAGCTGGTGGCGCCGGCGCAGCCCAGCCGCGTGCACATCTCGCTGGCGCTCTCGCACTTGCGCGCGCACGGCCTCACGCGCGCTCACATCCTCTCCGTCTTGTAAGTCGCTCTCGTGCGCTCACATCCTCTCCGTCTTTTAAAGATCGCTAACGCGCCCACATCCTCTCTGTCTTGTAAGTCGCTTACGCGCGCTCACATCCTCTCCGTCTTTTAAAGATCGCTTACGCGCCCAAATCCTCTCCGTCTTGTAAGTCGCTTACGCGCGCTCACATCCTCTCCGTCTTTTAAAGATCGCTTACTCGCCCACATCCTCTGCGTCTTGTAAGTCGCTTACGCGCCCACATCCTCTCCGTCTTGTAAGTCGCTCTCGTGCGCCCACATCCTCTGCGTCTTGTTAGACGCTTACGTGCCCACACCTTTCCTGTCTTGTAAGTCGCTTGCGCGCGCTCACATCCTCTCCGTCTTTTAAAGATCGCTAACGCGCCCACATCCTCTCTGTCTTGTAAGTCGCTTACGCGCGCTCACATCCTCTCCGTCTTTTAAAGATCGCTTACGCGCCCAAATCCTCTCCGTCTTGTAAGTCGCTTACGCGCCCACATCCTCTGCCTTCTGTGTCGCTTACGCGCACCGACATCCTGCGTCTTGTGTCGCTTACGCGCCCACATCCTGCGTCTTGCGGTCGCTTACGCGCGCTCACATCCTCTCCGTCTTTTAAAGATCGCTTACACGACCAAATCCTCTCCGTCTTGTAAGTCGCTTACTCGCCCACATCCTCTGCGTCTTGTAAGTCGCTCTCGTGCGCCCACATCCTCTGCGTCTTGTTAGACGCTTACGTGCCCACACCTTTCCTGTCTTGTAAGTCGCTTGCGCGCGCTCACATCCTCTCCGTCTTTTAAAGATCGCTAACGCGCCCACATCCTCTCTGTCTTGTAAGTCGCTTACGCGCGCTCACATCCTCTCCGTCTTTTAAAGATCGCTTACGCGCCCAAATCCTCTCCGTCTTGTAAGTCGCTTACGCGCGCTCACATCCTCTCCGTCTTTTAAAGATCGCTTACTCGCCCACATCCTCTGCGTCTTGTAAGTCGCTTACGCGCCCACATCCTCTCCGTCTTGTAAGTCGCTCTCGTGCGCCCACATCCTCTGCGTCTTGTTAGACGCTTACGTGCCCACACCTTTCCTGTCTTGTAAGTCGCTTGCGCGCGCTCACATCCTCTCCGTCTTTTAAAGATCGCTAACGCGCCCACATCCTCTCTGTCTTGTAAGTCGCTTACGCGCGCTCACATCCTCTCCGTCTTTTAAAGATCGCTTACGCGCCCAAATCCTCTCCGTCTTGTAAGTCGCTTACGCGCGCCCACATCCTCTGCGTCTTGTAAGTCGCTTACGCGCGCCCACATCCTCTGCGTCTTGTAAGTCGCTTACGTGCCCACATCCTCTGCGTCTTGTAAGTCGCTTACGCGCCCACATCCTCTGCGTCTTGTAAGTCGCTTACGCGCCCACATCCTCTCCGACTTGTAAGTCGCTTACGCGCGCCCACATCCTATCTGTCTTGTAAGTCTCTCGCGTGCCCACATTCTCTTCGTCTTGTAAGTCGCACACGCGCGCCCACATCCTCTGCGTCTTGTAGGTCACCCAGTCTCTCCGCTCCGGCGCGCGCGCACTCCACACACACACACGCGCGCTCTCTTTTTGTGTATGTATCCTCACAACGCACCGAGCGACCGGCTGAGGTGCCTCAGGGAATCAACTATACTTGGGGTTTTCAAACGTGGCATCTGTGGGTAGTATCTCCAAGTCCGCTAGAGTTGCTTGATTTGCAGCACTGCTTGTCATGGTCGCAAGCATGCGACATCTTGTGGCAGGACCAAGAAAGTGGTAAAGAGTCGTGCTAAATTCCATCTTGGGGATACTACCCACAGTTGCCACCAAGTTCAAGGTTAGTAGTTATTTAATGCTTTATTTTACGTGGCGAGACTCGGGCCATCACTCCGAGTCCGTTTGACCACACAAATTTCGTTACGCTCCTTTCACCCTCTAACGGAGAAAGGAGGTATTATCTTGGGCGACGAAACAGGCGATTTGAAGTTAGACCAGAGGCTTCTTTTAGTGTGGATCTTTTACATGCGGTAAATGTACAACATGAGGCTGCCATCTTTACTTACGCACGAAGAATTTTTTCCCTTTAAAAATCCACGACTTCGATCGGGTTTGAACTCGCAAACGGGGGTACAGCAGCCTGGTATGGTAACCGTTCTTAACCGACGTTGTCGAGAGGACAGTCGTCAATTGTCCTCTTGTTCTTTTTTGTATTTTAAATGTCCTTGTATTATTACATTTTTAACATTTGTTGTCATTTGTTTCATTACCTGACTAACAGCTGCTACGTAGTATCATTTATTGTTTAATTCTGAAAAGAAAACATGAAAATTATTTTTCTGAATGCTGACAAACGCGTGTACGATAGTGTCTCTGTCTAGCGACTAAAATAAAAAAGATGCTCTCTCACCATCTTCATCTTCATTTTGTTAATGAATCTTTTCACTTGAATCGCAAATGGAAAGAAGAAAGAGATAGAGCTGATATTACTCTAAATTAAATATTTTCAAAAAGAAATGTGTTGATGTGGTTGGTAGGGTTTTCCTTCCCTTTTTTTTTTTCCTAGTCCAGTTTCCGCCTTTTCACCCGAACATTGTTGGCAACACTAATATCAAGTGATGTCACTGCAGTGCCACTGATCGGGATGTTCGAGGGTTCAGACAATGACAGGAATTTCGACACTACCTAGAATTTCGACATAGCTCGACAATTTAGAAAACTAGTGGTGCTAAAACTGCACGTACTTTCTCGCCCGCCACGCACAACTAAGAGAAAAGTACTCATACTTCGAAAAATTATACATGACCTTAATTGAAAATCTATCTTTAAGGAATAGATTTCATTGAAAGAAAAATCTCTATCTTTAATATTTTAGTTTTAGGGAGACTCCGAAAATATTTTCAACGTTTGCAATTTTCGAAAAATCATAGTTTTCAACGAACCTGAGACCTGCACCATTCTCTTAAATGGCCTTCACACAATCGAACAACAAAATGTAATTACAAACGATGGAGCCATTTTTTTTTAATTTTAAAAATGTCTCTATGGGCTTCACGTAAAGTACTCCCAAATTTAAAATATCGATTTTAAATTCAAGGAACCGCGACATCAGCCAGATCGATTAGGGAATATTAAGTTTGGAAGATATCGGCAGAACACTTCAGCAACTAGCGTTATTCACAGACGGACAGACGTTTTGCCGTCATTCGATGTTTCGGAAACAAGAACCCACAAAACATTGATTCTGTCTACACCTCGTTTTATAGAACTTTTTTCTAAATTTAGCAACTGAATTTATCCCCGTTTTCGTTACCAGAGTCCTGCAATATTTTTTTCTGCCGAAAACTGTCCGTTTTGCATGCAGCATTACAAAATTTCTTTCTGTTCCGTAGCGAGAAAGTGAAAAGCTGGTCTGCGCATGCGCGAAAACTGCCGGAGGCGAAGGTTCCCTCCCTTCGTGATCCAACTTTCCTGAGTTAGGAGCCCAGACTACCCCCGTCTCGGCTCGGGGGGACGGGTACAAGACAGTCTTGAAGCTGGGAGGCTCGTATCTCTGTTAATCCTGACAAGTCGAATAGCTTTTGAAAATGAGAAATCCCATGTCCAGAGAAATAACCTTTCTTCCCTTCTCATCAGGTATAATTACCACAATAGTTAGGCATTTTTCTCGCTCGGGAATCACTTTGTGTGCGCTTCTTGCTGTGCGTGGGTGTAGATCTGCGATTTGTTGCTTTGCAAAGTTTTCGAGTTTTTCCAAATTTTTTGTTACGGATTCGACTTCAATATCAACTTCTGTATCAGGGGGACCGTTGAGAGAGCAGGTTCGTGAGGTAGTGTATTGAGTATATCAGTACTTTCGGCAAATGGAAATCGGGTGCCGTTAAGATCGGAGCGTGAGAAAGAAGCGGAAGAATGACGATGAAGGAACGAATCAGCTCTCGTTGTAGGCGGTGCCTCAGTTCAAATGAGCTCCTCCTCAACAGCAGTGGGCGATGGCTTCGCCATCATGTTTTTCACTATCTCACCTAACGAAGTTCTTCGTAAGAAGAGAAAGTTATGTAATCTTGCGCAGGAAAAAAAGGGAATTTTCGGCCGAAAACTACTTTTGCCGCGCTATGGTAATGAAAAAGAGAGTAAATCTTGTTACTAAATTTAGAAAAAAATTCTCTAACACGTGTTGTAGATTCATGTTTAATTGGTTCTAATACCTAAAAATCGATAACTGCAAAACGTCCGTCTGTTCGTCTGTCTGTAGTCAACGCTAGCGCCAACCGATTTTCTTCAAAATTGACATTCCCCATTTGCTCTGAATGATCTCGTGGTTTTGGTAATTTCAAGCGGATATTTTGATTTTTGAGTGTACATGAAGCCTCAAAAACATTTTCAATTTTTTCTCAAAAACAGCACAGGTCGAACACAGCCACTCTCTGAGGAAGAATTCATGCGACCGGCTGCTCTGAGCAGTAGTATTTTGTGATTCCTCCGATCAACACCAGACGAATGCCGGAGCAGTTCCCTAACAACGTATTGCCCGGGAGACGACAGAGTTAGTCCCCCATTGGAACATGACATCCCGCGCCGACCCATACGTCGATTTTTCCCCTGCCATCCCGAGTTTTCACCCTTTAAGTATCCTCCATAGGGAGGCATTGAATGATTGATTGATTGATTGTTAGTGATTCCGGGCGCGTCAACTACTATAGTCATTAGTCCCGTACGTGTAGTGATCGTGAGGTGGCAGTGGTCTTCCCCCGCGGTATGGCGAGATCCGGCGCCGACCTACCGTCGACTACCGGGGATTCCCCCAATCAGGTATCTCCCACCAGCGGGGCCCCACTCCAGCTAGAATAAGTTCTAAGCTCCCGACATGTGTGGTAGTGAAGCGCATATACGTGTGTGTAATTAAGGGGTGAGGATAAGACAAGGAAGAGGAAGGAAAGATCGCGCGCGGTCCGTGCCCCGTTTGGAAGAGTACTGCTCCGGTATTCGCCTGGTGTTGATCGGAGGAACCACAGAAAACTACCGATCAGAGCAGCCGGCCGCTAGAATTCTCCTCCAGACAGCAACTGAATTCGACTTAGCTGACAAGCTAGTGTCGAAAATCTTGCCACTGTCGGGACTCGAACCTAGGACTTCCCGGTCAGAGGCGCTGCAGTGACATCAGTTGATGCACGGAGCCACTTCTTCCGGTCGCTCTGTCGGACGCGCATTAAAAACCTAATTGTATCTCCAATTATTTCCAACAAGCGATTTTCGAAAATTGAGAGTAAAACGAAAATGAGACCTGGGCCATTGTTTTAAAAGCCCCATGTTTTATCTGTGAAAAAAATTGAAGCAAAATTTTGGATCGGTTTTTGTATAAATGCTTTTTTACCAATTGCATTAATTTCAAACAAATTACACAAAAGGTACTCTTTTAAAAAAATATATTGATGAAGTTTTTTAAAGATCTGATTAATGATCCGTAAGAGCGTAAGTAAAAATACACCACCTTTAATACAGAAACCCTGGGATTTCTCGAACAACGATGCTGTAGAGTACGCGTTGCCACTCCTGAGCTGCCGATCAGTATTTTGTAATAGATTAACACAAACAGTTCTACTTTAAATTTTAGACATTCAGATGTAATTTAATATAGTACTTTGATATTACATCGTAGTTATCGATTACGTAACGTTTCGGATACAACTTTTAGCCATCTTCAGACATCTGGTTTGCAATCGTACATTTTCAAAAATTAAATTTTATAATGTTTTGTTACTAAAATTTAAATTTCGTAATGTACAATTTTTTAAGAGAAACTAACAGTTTCTGCGTAACTTCTGCCTAAAGTTAATGCAATTTATGACGTTAAAAACACTCCGATTTTTCTTCGATCGCGGTAAAAGACGCTTAAAAATGGTACTCATTTTCGCTGAAATCTCTGAATTTTCGACAATGTTCGAAATAATGCGAGAAAGTATATACGGCTGTATCATCATTAGTTTTATAAATATTTCATAGATCTGCGAGCATGAAATGCAAATCCGTCTAATACATCGTTCAAGTAGTTTACGAGTTCATGTAAATGACGTTTGCATGGATTACCTTTCTCTTGTTCAAAAGAAACCGTTGCAGTGTCGGGCACGCTGTTAGCACACACCAACGAGGAGGTCGATGGGTTATTGTGACATCAGTACAGCATTTATCTTCTCTACATGGAATAGGCAGCATTTAGAACGGGATCTTAAGTAACACATTGTGAGTTATCTTGATGTGGAAAAAAAGACAAAAGTTTGAGTCCAAGAGAAAGCTGTTTTGCACTTTATTTGTTTTGCTTGAGACCTGGTTACGGCACCTTAAAAACCTTTTTGTATTCCTAAGGAAACCTATTTGTTTAGCATAGTACCATGTAGATTTGGACTTAATACCAAAAAAAAATATATTTGTTGACATGAGATTATGGTACCTAACTTAACATTTTCCGACTACGAGAGAAAGAAGAGAACCCAAATATGGCCCATTCAAGGTTTTAAAATTAAAGAACTCAACGCTCATTCCTAGTCTGAAATTACCACCAATCATCATTCATTCATTCAACTAGTATACTACAACATTTCATTATAGTTGTACCTTTTCATTTTTTTCGCAGATTTTTGGGTACAAATATCGCTTAGTATATTACGGGTATATGATGTTGGAATATCACATACTCCGAAACAGTGCTCTGAAAATGTCAGAAATCGTAATTTCTTTTACTTTTTACGTGCGTTTTTATGATTCACTAACCTGCCAATCCGCACCAACTAGGTTATATAGAGGAAAATAGGTATCATATGACACTTTACAAAATTATTTGTCAGCCCGTGTTTAAGGTGGACAAAGTACACATTTCTACGAGAAAGCATTTTATATTTTGCTTTTAATTAACCATTATTTGCATTATCTGACTATTTAAATGACACAAGTGTCCTTTCTTTCTGTGCGTAGCTCCGACCTGAAGCACGGGTTGTTGGATGTGCACGTGTTCCTGCCCTGGAAGCACATGGAAGCTGACTTCAAGGCGCAAGGGCAGATCCTGGATGAGAACGTGGACGCCCACGGTCACGCAAACATCACATTGCGTAAGTTCATTGCAGTCGCGAAAGCATCCTAAAGGGTTCTTAAATCGCTTGAATCTTTCGAATATTTCCAAAAATGATTTGAGTGAAAAATTGGTCGTAAGATTTTTAAGCCACTTTTGTATTTATTGAATGCAATGACTTCGAGGAAAAATTCGTAATTTCCTCGAAAAGAGTTAGGTATTTACGCTGAAACACTTTGCACATATTACAATATAAATCAAAATAATTCAAGGAAAATACAGAAACTAAAAAACTATGTAGTAGTGTAACAAACAGATATCACAAAATTTTATAATAAATTCATTGTCTCTGTTGTGATTCCTAAGAAATCAGTAAATGGTTCCCTGTAATGCCTGAACTCTAATTTATGACGGATTGTTTGAGAATCTGTGCAAAACTTACTTCGGGAGCATTATATTACTTTCCGTTAAACAGGAATTCGTTGCACTTTCCCGGTAAGTATGGATTCAATTAACACTTTATATTAAATAATAATGCTTTGTAAAGCATTATGATTTTTCTTGAGGTGAGAGTATAATATTCAGACTAAGAAGAGCTTCTCTTTATGTTAGAAATATTGCAATTGGTCAAAATGTATGAAGTGTACATATTTTCCGAAATTTTCTAAAAAATCTCGTTTTGTTGAGGTTAAAAACAAACTTTCTAGCTATCTATAAAAATAATACTAATTTGATTAAATCAATTCGAAATACCTAGATAGAGTTTTAGAACTATCTTTAAACAATGAACGTGGACTTTGCTTATTTTATTCTTTATTTACGCTTTGTAAAAGTTTAATATTTTAACATTCAAAAATTATTCTAACATTAAAACGAGGAATTAGCCATGTAAATTTAATTCTATTGCTCGAAATATTTTTGTATATACCGTTATATTATAATTTGTTTTGTTTAATTCATTACTTCCTACCATGGTGGAAATAACCATGCTTCCTACAATCAATAGGATTTAACTACAATCTTACAAATCGTCAGGACTATCATTTTATTTTCGCTTTTAAGCTTCAGCAGCAATAATTACCAGCTTGTTTTATTTGTTGTAGATAGCAATTTTTAATTCATTTTATATTTACAATATACAACATTTTCTTACATTCTATGACCTGAATGTTTCACATTGTCTCGTAAAACTAACGTGAACTATTATACTGTTATTTCTGCCTTGGGATTATTTCGCCAAGACCTGTTACAAGATTATTAAGATACAACTCTAACATGGTCACACCTTGACCTTTATGATTACCACTTCTATCCAATCTACTAGCAGACTTGAAAGCGACTCTGATGTTAGAGCCTATTGCAGTCAAACGTTCACACTCATGATCTATTCTATATACTTATTAGTAATGAGAATCGGTAACTGAAAAAAATACTTTTTTCGTAAATATAAAAAAAACACTTATCTCAAACTTCATACACCATTTTTAACATTACAATTATTATTGTTTTTCCGGTGTCTATCATAAAATATGTGGATTTTAGCACCAAAAGGAAACCTGATGTCCACTTGGTTTGTAGGAAACAGCTTTGTAAAAAAGTGTCTCTGCTTTAATTCAAAGACGACTAATTATGCGAGCTGTGAAGCTCCACGTTTTGGATCTCTTGCTACGATCGTCGACACCCTTGAATCCATTGGCTATGGCAGTAGCTACATACGGTGGCTTCCCTTTTTCAGTTCCCTTCTCTTCCCTTGATTAACTATGTTAAAATATAATCATAAAATTAAATTGGATTGTGTAGAGAAATCTCTGAAACGGCTGAGCCGATTTCGATGTAGTTTTCTGTGAATGACATTGACAATGAGATTTCGTTAAAAATTACCTATTCCCCTCCCCCCACCCACACCCACACACACTCAGAGCGATATTTAAGTTTGCGCTATTTCCCCTTTTTGCAAATAACTCGAAAACAACTGAAGTAAATTATATGTTTCTAAAGGTTCATAAAGGTTCCTACGAAATGCATTTTCAAACGTATCAAAGAGTCAATATTGTCGAGAATTGTTAGAATTGAATAATAATGCTAGAACGTTATAGTCGTCATCTCTTTGTTGTATGCCATATCGATGCCAAAAGAATAAAATATTATTGATTGAATTACATAATATTTGTTATAAATCACCTCCAAGAGTATGTCTATCAAAATAAATAGGTAACGAAGAAACGACCAAAACTTTTAAGAAATGTTATTCTCATCCTCCCCCTGAGGGTGGTACTTCACCTAATTTTTTAATAACCACACTCCCACAAAAGTGTAAATACCACATCCTATAGGGTGAGGTCATACCACCACAATCCTTGTAATTGTAAAGATAGGATCACAAAAACGTGGTTGAATGTTTCATAAACATATAATTTGTGGTCTAAAAGAAAATGATTGCTTGTTTCACAGCGATATATTCGAATTAAGAACCCCCGAACTAAATATATTTTTAACACACTGATTTACTTTCTCACTACGGAGTAGAGAGAAATGGTCTGCTAGTGGCTAACGGCACAGTGGTGCTCCTTGACCATGTCGAAAAATTTATTAGTGTGGTCATCCACGTGGCCATCCTATCTTTACGATTGCAAGGATTGTGGTGGTACGACCTCACTCTAGAGGGTGTGAGGTCTTTTCTGGAAGTGGGGTTGTTAAAATTTTAGGTGAAGTACCACCGTCATGGAGGAGTATGAGTAAAACACGTCCTGGAGAACTAAACGTGTTTTATATTTTATGCATTCTTAAATAACAATATTTCTTTCAAATAGACTACATCCCCAAATGTTCTGTCCACATTCCAATTTAAAATTCTTGCTTAAAACATTGGTTTTATATTGCACAATCGTTGGAATGCTTGTGAATGTTTCTTCGTTATACGTTTGAGGCAAAATGATTTCAATTATCTCGGAATTTCTATATTCACAATAAATTAAAATACGATTATGAATTATAGTGTAGTTATATATTTAACTACTAAATAAAAATTATTCAAAACGAATAATTAAAAATGAAATTTTGTAAATTATATTTTTTTATAAAATGAAATAATGTGATTGATTAATAATGTGTTTCCCACTGCTCTCTCTTTACGTATGCCACTGGTAACAAGGGAGACTACCTTTCTCTTCGTAAAAGAAATCCCTTTTCAGATTACACATGGATAAAAAAAGTCACCTCTTTTCATAAAAGACATCAAAAATACAGAAATTTCAGAAATTCCAATTTATTTTAATATATCAAAACTAAATTATGTATCTTGTTTTTAAAGTTGTTTTAATACTAATTCATCACTCTCGGTCACAAAATTACCAAAAGCCTCTCTAAAAGTCACGTTTTTCATATTTCGCAAAATTACGTGTTTCAAAATAAAAAGTAAACCAAACGCTAAATGACCAAATACCATACATATTAATTGGACTCACGATCAGGATATGGTGTTTTGGATCGATTCCAAATCTCTTTTAATGATAAACTACTCGTTCTTTGAAACCAATATTCAGGTTAATTTCAAACACTCACAAGATCTTTTCATTCAATCACATTTACGCACACATACTGCGATTTAACATATTTGTGCTGGTACAACACATCTCAGCTATCACTTGAAAAACTCATTACCAATCGTAGTGCATTAAGAGCGAAAATTTAATTTATTTAAGACTAATATATTAACACAAATTCGACAATCCTAAACTCTGTTCCATACTCCCAAAATGCCACCCAACGAGAAGTTATTCTGAGAATTTTAATCTGCCGTGTCGCGGGATTGTTGTATTGCAAGCTGATAACTCCTGAATAATTACATCACGCAAGAAATACGAATCTGCAATTTCAAAAAGAAAAAGGTTACGCAAATTAACTGTTATTTAAAAAGAAAATTACATTGTTTAAATATTTAATTTTGATAAACACATTACATTAAGTGAGCATTTTCTACCATGAATATTTTAATTTTACAATGTTAATTTTTGAATTCTTTTAAAATTAAGGAGTGTTTGCCGGATATGAGACCATCACCAATTTCTTTGCCGTTATTTGCTACATACGAGGAAAATTTAAATAACAAATCTGGAACCGTTTTCAAAAAAAATCAGTTTAAAATTACGTTACTTTACGCAAAATAACATGAAAACTACTCACATTTTCGAGAGGTTGTTTATTTTAATCTGTTTTTGAGGAACAGATTTAATTGAGAAAAAGGTTTTATCTTCAATATTATAGTTATATGAACCCGCCGAAAATTTTACAATTTTACAATTTTCAAAAATTCAGAGATTTCTTCCACATTGGGCCAGTTTGTTAAACGTTCTTTGCACTCTCCGAGGAAAACTATTAAGAGAAATATTGGGAGCCATTTTCGAGAAAAATTTGAAGACGTTTAGGCTTCATGTACAGTACCAAAATCACAATATCCGTTTCAAACTCGCAAGACGTTAAGTTCGTTCGAATTAATTGGAGAATATCATTTTAAGAACATCGTGAACTTTTTAGGCTTTAGCGTTGACCATAGATAGACTGACGAACATACAGAAGTTTTGTCGTTAATCGATTTTAGGGTATCACGGACTCACAAAACACAGATTCTGAGTGAACATGTTAGACGTAGTAATTAACAACATATTGAACAAGATCTATCTTTGTTGTTACCAGTCAATAAGATTTCTTTGGCGAAAAAATAACCCGATTTCTTGTTCTCAATTACAATTTCTTCTCTTCTTCCGGAGTGAGGGGAGAAACGAAAATGCACACTACCGTGTTTCTCATATTAGAAATAAATAATTGATTTAAAATTTCGCCCTCAGAAGTCAAGATCGCATAAAAAACTGTTTTTTATAGTTTTTCAATATCGTAGCAGCCTGTATGTTTATCGAAAGTTTGCCTAAGAATCGAATCGCTGTTTCACACTTTGTGCGTGACTTGCGAACCGTTGCGACCGTTACCCTGTTAACGCCTTCCTAAACTTATTTTCCAACAATTGTGAACAGTAGGTGCAGAGTGTAGCTTCCTACCCCTTCCAGTAGTTAGTTATTTTTATTTATTTATTTATTTTACGTCAAAAAAACAGTTAAAAACTGCGTATGACGTGCTATGGGGAAAAGTGAATTGTGTGCACGTTTTCAAAATTCTGTGATCCCTACACTAAGTCATATACTACTTAAATTTTGAATTTTTTGAAAGGGAGAAAAAAAAAACAAAAAACTCCCATGTAATAAAATCAATTTCAAGGATAAACAAGCGATAAATTTTGAATTTTGAAAGGGAGAAAAAAAACTCCCATGTAAAAAAATCTATTTTCAAGGGTAAATAAGCAATAAATTTTGAATTTTGCAAGGGAGAAAAAAACAACAAAAAAACTCCCATGTAATAAAATCTATTTTTAAAGATAAATAAGCAATAAATTTTGGCTCTTATTACTTCCTGCCGCGACAACATGGAAACGATAATTTGAATAATTGTATTTCCCACTGAATTCTAGAAGACGTGCACAGAAAATGAAGTTACATTTATGTCCAGAAGCAAAACAAGGGGCCATCTCAGCATTTGCTCAATGGATCAGGGAAACTGGACGAAAAACCTGATCGAGATGGGGGTCATTGACCCGGAAGCTGTAGTACAATAGTTGTTACAGGTTGTTTATACTCATTTATACAGTCCAAATGGTAAATAATGCATTATGTATCATTGTTAAAAATAATGTTACTTTTCTTGTGATGCTCAGTATAGTCTCTAATTGTATAGAAACAGTTATGCAGCAGAAACGATTTCACTTGTGATTTAAACTTTTCTATTGAATTTAATCGTTTAATGTCATCTGGCAAAGTGTTGTAAAATAATGTACATGTATTGTATGTGAATTTTTTGTAATGAGCTGTTGATACTGTCACCTGATGAATATGATTTCTACGTCGAGTGTTATAGTAATAGACTTCGGCATTTTCTGAAAATATATTCCCGCCCTTAAGCAAGTCATTTTTTACAAAACCACTGATTCGTAAATAAAAAGACACGGTAATGGTAGAATTCCTAGATTAATGAAGAGAGGCATGAATCACGTGGGTGGGATTTGGTTATTATTCGTACAATTCGTTTTTGTAATCTAAAAGTCTGGGAGCTATAAGATGTATTTCCCCAGAATATTATGCCATATCTCAGGCGGGAATGAACATTCGCGAAGTATACACAACGAGCAGTATGAAGGCTGACTGAATTTGCAAGAATTCTGAACGCGTAGCATAATGAACTTAATTTTGTGTTCAATTCATTTAAATGGACGTTCCATTTAAGGTTTGACTGAATTGAGAGACCTAAAAAATTTTGTTGCCTTAACATCAGTCAATGGTACACTGTTCATTTTCAATGGAGCACAGAATTGTTTATTTGAAATGGAAAACTGCATTAAAACCGTTTTCTTTTCGTTTACTATTAATTTGTTATTTCGGAACCAATTTGAAACATCTGATATTGTACTATTTACGGTTTCTTTATTGCAAAGGATGTTCGTATCATCCGCAAAGAGAACCGTTCTTCCGTTTCGAATCGTCGAGGGCATATCGTTTACGTAAAGTAGGAACAGAATAGGGCCTAAAATCGATCCTTGAGGAACTCCACATGCAATGGGCAAAGAGTCTGATAGGTGCGTACGTAATGTTCCATCATTCCAGTAAGGTATTTCAACTCTCTGAGATCGTTGTTTAAGGTACGAACATAACCAATCTAGAGCAATACCACGAATTCCATATGAAGGTAATTTTGGAAAGTAAAATGTCATGATCAATGACGTCAAAAGCTTTTGAGAGATCTAAAAATAATCCAATAGGTGCCTCGTTTTGATCCAATGATGAGGCGACATCTTTAAGAAAAGAAAATATAGCTGTTTCCGTTGATTTTGATTTTCTAAATCCATGTTGGCAATCTGAAAGCGCGTCGTGTTTAGTGAGAAAGGTTTCCATTCGTACGTAAAAAAGTCTCTCTAATATTTTTGAAAAAACTGATAGAAGAGAAATGGGCCGATAATTTTGAATTTCATTTTTGTTGCCTTTTTTGAAAAGCGGCTTAATTTTAGCTGTTTTGAAAATATCTGGAAACGTTCCAGTGCATAAAGATGCATTAAGTATGTGAGTTAACGGGTGTATAATGGCATACGCACAAGTCTTTAACAAAGAATCCGGGAATTCATCTAAACCGGACGAATATTTATTTTTTAGTTTACCGATTATTTTGAGAATTTCATAGGAAGAAGTTTCGGAAACGAACATTGTGTCTAAAATTTTGGGTGAACTGTCTGTTTTTGAATTTTGTGGCTGAAAACCCTTAGTGAGATCGGCAGCAATTCTCGAAAAGTATTGGTTAAAGAGATTAGCCACTGTTGCCGGATCGTTCACATTTATATCGTTATATTTTAAAACAACATTCTCTACGGGTTTTCTAGTTGATTTGGTAGTATTGTTTATTATATTCCACATTGCTTTTGTTTTATTATTTGAGTTCAAAATATCCTGATCGTTTTTCATGATTTTAGCCTGCCTTATGACTTTTCGTAACAAGTGTTTTGTATTTTTTAAAGTAGATAAGGAAATCTTGAGATACGTCATGACGTTTAGAAATAAAGTAGAGAGTACGTTTATTTTTACACGATGTTCTAATTCCTTTTGTGATCCAAGTATTACTATTTCGTGAAATGTTTAATTTTCTCTTTTTAATAGGAAAGCATGCGTCAAAGAGAAATGAAAGCTTTGAGAAAAATAAATTATATTTTTCATTTGTGTCCATAGCGTTATAAACTGCCTCCCATGATTCTTTCAGCAAGTAGTCCGTAAATAACTTTATGTTAACTGTAGTAAATGCTCTGCACATGCGTGTTTTATTTATTGTGTCAGTATTCATGTTATTAGTAATTGTAAGAATTTGTGCATCGTGGTCACTGTAACCTAGATTATTCGTTATTATTTCATATCTAGTTGTGGTTTTGTTAATTATAATTTGATCTATTGCTGTTTGTGATTTAAGAGTATTCCGTGTAGGTACGTTCACTGTAATATCTAAATTAAAAGAATGAATTAAATTGAGAAACTGCTCTTTTTCGTGGGATTCGCTCAGAAAATCAATATTGAAATCTCCACATACAACAATGGATTTAAAAGAGAGATTACTAATTTTGTTCAGAGTTATCTCTAGATTTTCTACGAAATTGAAATAATCTAAAGCTTGCTTTGTTGGAGGTCTGTAGATGCAAAGTAAAATAATTTTGAGCGTAGTAAGATGTACAACTGTTATTTCAAAAACTTTTTCAACTGCATATAAATTGAATTCTGACAAGAAGGTAGAATCAATATTATTTCTTACATAAATACACGAACCTCCGTAAGCAGGGCCTTTATTTGATTCCCTTGCTCTACAATAAGATCCTGCAAGGTAAAAACTAGGAATTTGGAGTGTGTTTAGATCATTTTGAGATAACCAATGTTCTGTAAAGCAAAGAACATCTATTTGACTGAGATCACACTCTAATGCTGCCTCGATAAATTCAATTTTATTTGAAAGAGATTGCACATTATGATGCATTATTTGAATATTTTTCATGTACCTACACGGATGCTTTTCTGCTGCATCTGACTCTAGTTGCTATTTATTTATCTCATTTTTACCTCGAGTGCGTGGTCGAAGGAAGTATCGTGTCCCAGCAGTGTTAGGAGGTGAGGAAGGAGGGGTTACAGATGTAGGGGAATGAATAATGGGAGAGGTAGTACAAGGATTAGGTTCAGGGGATAAGGTAATTGGGTCCAAAGGGGTTCCGGAGGATGGAAGAGAACTAGGAGATGTAGGTGGGGATGAATCTTGGATAGGATACTGCTGAGGTGTAAGGATGTGTTTAGCAAGTTCGCTACCGAGTGCATGTTTTCCGACAAGGTTCAAGTGAAGACCATGCCGGGTGAAGTGTTTTTCTGAGAGAAAGTTAAGCTCAAATAATTTAACATGTGTGCCTCTCAGATGCAGTTTTAATTTGTTGTTTGCGTGTCTAATTTCTTTGCACAGTGTTGGTTTGTTGTACCAGAAGGGCAGAGTCGAGATTACAATGTTCGTGTTTTGGGCGGCACGTTGTAGTTTGTCAACATGTTGCTCAGGTGTAAAGTGACCACCCAAATTGATGTCATTCTGCCCTCCTATGATGATGACTGTATCCCGTTTGGTGAGAGTTTTTGTGTGGGTGTCCAATTCACTGATCACGTCGGCAAACCTCCCGTTAGGTTTAAACACACACATGACAGAGAAATTGGATGGGAGTTTCCCACTGAGCAGGGAGGAGATTTGTCGCCCATGGCTATCTGCTAAAATTAGTACCTTTTTCGTGGGCTCAGTAGGAATGTCCTTGTTCACTTGTGGGCCAGGTTGCGCAACTCTACGTGTCTTTGTTTCTTTGCGCTTGCTAGCCTGTTTGCGTCGGTTTGTGGGTGGACGTGTCGATGATGGGAGGGGGTAGTGAGGATTGGGAAGGCATGGAAAATCATTGTCATAATCTAACACAGCAAATCTGTTTTGAGTCATGATTGGTTGTGATGATTGTGTTTTTGCTTTCGCGGATGGACGGTTGAAAGTTTCTGCGGTGTTGCCTATTGTTGTCCAACCGTCTGAGTTTTGAACGACCTCTTCGAGCCTTCGGATATGTTCATCTAAATTATTGTTTACGTGTGTGAAGGCTTTCAGAAGGTCGGCTTTGAGAGTGTACAGAGTAGAAAGTGTATAGCGAATAGTAGCCATGTCACGAATGCGTATAAAATGCGTGGCAAATATGAGAATAAATAATTAGATGAGAAATCAGATTATGTGTCAAAAATGTTTCCTAAATTATCTTTTTAATTTACGTGTATTAAATTATTTAATTTAAGTTACGTATTTATTTAAAAAATAAAAGAAATGGGATTCTAATTAGTATTTAATTGTTATTGGTTATTGCGAGTAGAGTTGAGTGTGTTTCCGTTAATAGATCTAAGCTGCAAACTAATAAATACAATTAGATTACTATACTTTACCTCTTTAAAGGCCACAAAAATTCACCACTTTGATATTCTTTTGAAATCACAAGGTTCAAAATTTTCCGTTACTAATATATGCGAAACTTTGAATTTTGATGTTTTTCACAATTATCACAACACTTTCACTAGTTGTTTAACCCTTTACGCAAAACTAAATTTATTTGTACACCAAATATGTATTAAAAGTCTTTGAACTCGTTAAAATGCACGTTTGTCCGTTACGCTGTCTTTTAAACAAATAACTATTTACTTCTTTTCCACTGCTTGGGACAATATAAATCTCTTTCAGCGTTCCTGTAACAAGTAAACAAGTAAAGAAAACAATTTAAAAACAAAAGGTACCTGAAAGATGTAAGAAAGTAGTCAAAATTAGTAAAATATTGGAGCACAGTCCGAGCACGTCAGTCACGCAAGGTAGCAATCCAACAGTTAGTTTTTAAGTTTAGGAAATAAGAATAGCTGTAAGTCAACAATATATATGAAAAAGTAAAATGTTACTGAACTATGTACATCTGAATGGTAAATAAATATTAAATAAAAAAAAGGGGGTAGAGCGCGATACACGGCTGTTATAATATGCACCCCAATTCCAAATTTTCTTTTTTCATTGTTTCTAACAGAAAACAGTTTATTTTATCTTCGGCAATACTTAGAAATATAAATAGCACTTCGACTCACTTTAAGCACGTCCTTACAGAAGAGAAATCTTCGCGAAACTATAATGCAGTAATAAATGATATATCGACTCACTTTACGCACATCCTTACAGAAGGACATTGCAGAAGAGAAATCTACGCGAAACTATTATGCAGTAACAAAGTATATATCCGCAAAATGGCTTCAAAACATTTGTTCCCCCGGTTGAGAAGTACACTGTAGAGGTTTTCCACCTGAAATGATTCACCCTTATTATACGTTGTATTAATTGTTTTGATAACTGCCAATTTGCAGAGGGTACTTCTTAAGAATAGAAGCTTGTGTAATACTGTGGGAAAAAAGCGGCGAATTTTCGGCAGAAAAACTCTTATTGGCGGGCCCTGGTATACAAGATTTTATACAAGATATACTTATATACAAGATATATATACTTGTATACTTTAATACAAAATGTATCAAGTATATTTGTATACTACTTGATACTTTTATATACCATATACTACTCGAGTTTTGAATACAGAAAGAAGAGCGTTTTTTGCAACGATTGTCAACGACATATTCGCTGGAATGTAATAAACTGTGTGAGTGACGGTGTCGTGTTTGTGCGGCGTTTGCAGACGGCGTGGAGCTGTTCTTCGGCGTGCAGGGGGCGCTGGAGGAGCGCGGCAAGCACACCTTCTTCAGCGCCAAGCACGCGCGCCTGGACATCCTGTCGCTGCAGGGCATGCACGCGCGCTTCGAGCCGCTCGACCCCGACCCGCACCGCAGTGAGTGCCCGCACGCGCACGCGTGACGTGACGCGACACGACACGACACGACACGCAACGCCCTGTCCCGTCACGCTGCACCTCGGCAATCAAAACCGGCAGGCCAGCCATGACGACCGGTACGGCACGCCACGCCACCACATGTCACGCCAAGCCAAGCCAAGCCACGCCACGCCACACCACACCAAGCCACGCTAAGCCAAACTAAGCCACGCCACGCCAGGCTACGCCACGTCCGCCACGCCAAGCCAAGCCACGCCACGTCCGCCACGCCAAGCCACGCCACGTCCGCCACGCCACGTCACGTCACGCCCCGCCCCGTCAGGCCAGCCCATGTTACGCCACACCAAGCCAAGCCACACCACGCCACGCCCGCCACGCCACGCCACGCCACGCCAGCCCATGTTACGCCACACCAAGCCAAGCCACGCCACGCCACGCCAAGTCACGCCAAGCCACGCCAGGTCCGCCACGCCACGCCCGCCACGCCACGCCCGCCACGCCACGCCCGCCACGCCACGCCCGCCACGCCACGCCACGCCCGCCACGTCACGCCAGGCCAACCCATGTTACGCCACACCAAGTCAAGCCAAGCCACGCCACGCCAAGCCACACCAAGCCACGCTAAGCCAAACCAAGCCACGCCACACCAAGCCACGCTAAGCCAAACCAAGCCACGCCACACCAAACCACGCTAAGCCAAACCAAGCCACGCCCCGCCACGCCACGCCAGGCTACGCCACGTCCGCCACGCCAAGCCACGCCACGACACGCCCCGCCAGGCCAGCCCATGTTACGCCACGTCACACCAAGCCAAGCCAAGCCACACCAAGCCACGCCACGCCACGCCCACCACGCCACGCCACGCCAGGCCAGCCCATGTTACGCCACACCAAGCCAAGCCAAGCCACGCCACACCAAGCCACGCCACGCTACGCCACGCCACGTCCGCCACGCCACGCCAGGACAGCCCATGTTACGCCACGCTATACCAAGCCAAGCCACGCCAAGCCAAGCCAAGTCACGCCAAGCCATGCCAAATCACGCCAACTCAAGCCAAGCCAAACCAAGCCTAGCCAACCGAGCCAAGTCAAAGCACGCCTCGCAGCGACAGAAACCCAGACCAGTCCACGCCAAGCCGTGCCAAGTCACGCACACCACGATAGCCAGTCAGGCCACGCCCCGCCACACCAAACCAAAACAAGACCAAACCATTTGTGTCGTAAAATGCTAATACGTCATCATTTGTGCCGCAAAGGACCCTTTTATGAACGATTTCTTGCAACAGAATAGGTCGTTTATAATGCTGGTATACTAGTAATAAATAATATAATACAACTATTAAAGTACAAATTTTGGTACATAATTTTAAAAGGTTTCTACATACATTCTTTGTTTCTTACATGCCCCACAATTCTTTATCATTAAACTGTTTTTTCCACCTAATTTATTCTCACCAAAATGATACGATCCTAACAAGTTACCATTTAGTTCACGTGTTATTTTCCCGCCGTGCTAATAGTATATTACGCGACTCCTTAATAATGTTAAGACTAATTACGTAAGTGCATCTTTTAAAAACTATCGACGTTAGGAGCGATGTTTCTGATAATGATAATAATTATAATAATTAATTAAGTTATAAACAAGTTACATACCCTATTTTTGGTATGAGAAGATTGTAAACTATGAAACAACTAAAGTAGATTCATTATCTACTTCATTATCTTTAAGCTCTCATGTAATAAAATCTATTTTCAAGGATACATAAGCAAAAAATTTTCGGCTCTTACATCTGCAGATATGTAGATTCATTATCTGTGCACGTCTTCTAGAATTCAGTGGGAAATATAGTTATTCAAATTATCGTTTCCATGTTGTTGCGTCAGGAAGTATTATTCCTTGACGAAGGACATCATGGGTAAGAGCCGAAAATTTTTTGCTTATGTATCCTTGAAAATAGATTTTATTACATGAGAGCTTTTTTTTTTAATTTTCAAAATTCATGTAGTATATGACAGTGTAGGGATCACAGGATTTTGAAAACGTGCACAGAATTCACTTCTCCCCATAGCACGTCATACGCAGTTTCAACTGTTTTTGACGTAAAATAAATAAATAGATTTTGAAATCGTAAGTGTAGTGTTTCAATAGGTAATCTGTACGTCGTTATTTTGATGTCACGGGTATTCGACATTCATACGAAAGAGACTGGTCGGCTGTACGGGTTGGTTTACCGCCCCCACCGCACAACTCGCAGTGAGAGTTACGACGAAAATATTCGTGCCATAAAGGGCTAATAAGTCACAATCTGTACTATAAAATTACATTTTACTACTTGAATATGATACGGACAATTTGATTTTCAAATCAATATTATCCAAAAGTTCGCACATTCAATAGTTATGGTCAGATTTATTGGCATTTCTATATAAAAACAGTTTACGCACAGACCATACTATTTTGCTAAAATTATTTGATTCCCTATCAGAACGCATCTCGAAAGTTTGCCTAAAAAATACCTAAAAATGAACAATATGTGAATATTGTATATCTTTTAATATAATTTCACTACCTAAAATTACGAAAATAATTCGATTGATATATTGAGTATTAGTGCTTTCGGGCGCGTCAGTTGACGAGGTGATTAATCCTTTAAGTGTGGTGCATGTTTTTCCCTCGGGAGGTGGCAGCGAACTTCCCCCGCTGGATAGCGAGATCCGGCAGCGACTTACCGTCGGCTAGCGGGGTTTCCCCAACCAGGTATCTCCCATCAGCGAGGCTCCGCCCCAGCCGGGACAAGCTCTAAGCTCCCGACCGGTCTCCCGGCATGTGAGGTAGTGTAGTGCATGTTAGTGTAAGTGTGTGTGAGGGCGGTGAGGATAGGAAAAGGAAGAGGAAGGAAAGATCGCGCGCGGTCCGTGACCCGTTTATTAGGGTACTTCTTCGGCATTTGCTTTGTATTGGCCGGAGAAACCACGGAAAACTACCGATCAGACCAGCCGGCCGCTAGAATTCTTCTCCAGACAGCGACTGAATTCGATCTAGCTGAGAAGCTAGTGTCGAAAATCCTGCCAGCGTCGGGACTCGGTCATAGGACCTGCCCGGTGAGAGGCACTGCAGTGACAAATTAATGCCCTGAGCCACATCTGCCGGTAAAGCATTAAAAAATAAAATATTTTAAAAAATTAAAAATCGAAGTGTCATGTCAGAATATGATAATTGTAATATCGTAATCAATATAGGTGTTTCCACGTAAGAAAAGACCCTAAAAATTCAAGATGGCGGAGTTTCGGCACTGCCAACCTCATCGAAATAAAACGCGAAAGCGCCGACGCGACTTGTTTAAATGTAGTACGTAGTGGCCTTCAAAAATCCAGATATGCTGAAATGATTTGTTAATATTGTTTTACGACTTATAAATCGCAACAGGCATATGGTAAAATAATTTAATTTATATATGAAATTTGTTTTTATTAATTAATTATAATATTAAATATAATACTTTTAATGAAATTACTTATAAAATTAAAAATATTTCAACTCTCAATTAATAAAATTTTATTGAAACTGAAGAATAAATGAAATAGTTATATGTTATTTTATTATACAATAGCAAAAAAAGGTATAAACAGGGGATTTATAGAATAGAGATGAAATGAAATACAAGACTCAAAATAATTTTACTTTTCCAACAGTACACAATGAAGTGAAATAAAACTATTCTTTACTGAACTAGAAATATTTGTATAATAATAGTTTTATGCACGTAATATTGACACATGACCATGATCAAAGCATATCTAAGGAATGAACAAATCTACTGTATGAAAATGACAATGTTTGAAAGTTCATGAAAATTGAATTGATCAGATATATGATTTGATATAATGCGAAGGTTCAGTAAAGAATAAACTGATGCACCATGGGTGGTCAATTTTAATGACAAATTGCAAGGAGCAGTCATTAAAATTTCTTGAACACCGATGGTCCACAGCAATTTATTTTCACAAAAATTATCGAATTTTTACAACAATTTTAAAGCCTAATGCCCCTGGGCTTACAAACATTACAAAACATCCTGGCATTTACCTTAAGCGATCAGGGAAAACCAGGGAAAACAAATTAGTATGCTACCATATATATAAAAAAATTGAATAAGAAAGTGAATTAATCCTCAATTGGATTGCAAAAATATTATCATTAAAAATCAACATTAAGAAATTTGGCTGACTTTACAAATTAATAAACTACTTTAAAATTTTACATATATTGATAGCATACCCATCCTTCCGATCAGGATGACGACTGAGGGCCGATTTCTAGCATGCATACAGAAACATAAGTCAAAATAATGGAGACATTTACAATACATGAAATAATATACATAAAACATTCCATATTTATAAAATGAAAAATCCAGTAGACACAGCAACCCTGCAACATAGAACAATCAATGCAGTATCTATTGTCCAATCATGATAAATTCAATAAACAGACATGTTATTGTTATAGCACTCGTACATTTATTATCTAAAAAAGAATACTGCGAACAATGACTAGCACTCATAAGGTGGAGTCTTGCAAACCCTTGTTCAAAAAATTTAGGATTCTTCCACTACCGTGCATGTACATATTTGAAATAGTTATCTTCACAAAGAAGATTCTCATGGAAAACAAAGACACTTTCACTCTAAATTCAGGTGTACACAACTATAACACTCGACAAAAGGATAACCTACATGTTCCCCATTCTGAAACTACACTTTATCAAAAAGTACCCTAATAGAGGGCATTACACTTAACAAAAAAAATTGAGCCATGATATTAAAGATATGAATACAATACATAGATTTAAAAGTAAATTGAAAGCTTTCCTGCTTAACAACATATTCTACAGTGTGAAGGAATACACAAATCACACCACTACCTCCCTTAAAAAACAAAAATAAAAATTCTAATCCCACTGATTCTCTGTTTCATGTTGACTGTTCAAGTTGAAGCAAAGAAAAAAGAACTGGCATATCCCATCCTGCCTGTGTTAAATTGCAGTTGGACTGATGTAGAAGGAGAATGCCAAACCAAAATTCTATTTCCTTCATCCTGAATTTGCTAAATGCACTAGGCATCATTAATATCGTTAAATCATTTCTGAATGAATAGTATTTTATTATTAGTATTGTTACTATTATAATTGATATTACTATTATTAGAATTGTTATTATTACTATTATTTATTATTATTATTATTATTATTATTATCATTATCATTATTATTATTATTATTATTATTATTATTATTATTATTATTATTGAGTATTGTAAGATCAATGACCAACTTGATCAGGGTTTTTTGTCCAATTTCCCTTGATCCTTTGAGCAAATGCTGAGATGGTCCCCCTTGTTTTGATTTCTGGACAGTAAATGTAACTTCACTCTGCCACATCTGACTCGTCATACACAATTGAAATTGTATCTGTGACTCAATAAATATTATTATTATAAGATCAAAAATTATTCCGAGGAAATTATGTTCTTGCAATGAAAAACAAAAAAAAATTAAAAAAGGACATTATCACATTTAAATAAAAAAAATTGCTACTTAACTTATATATTACTTCAAACTCCAGTAACATATGAAAAACGAAATTGTCCAAAAGAAAAGTTGGCCCAAGAATTTTTGCTTCACATTACAGTATTCAATATAATATGTAACCAAAAAAATTACCTACAAAACCAATAAAATTTACAAATATAAATAGAAAATCATTGAAACATAACTTCAAATGAAATGTTAATAACCAAGAAGTAATATAGCCCATCAGTAGTAAACATTAAATTTTACTCTATATCATGCCAAATAATATCATGAAATAAGTACTTACTAATTTCACTTAACTGATTACCATTTGAACAAAACATCTAAATAAAATGATGTATGTTCTGAACTCCATTATTGCATATCTGAAACATTTATTAATGTAATGTATGTTTCACACACATGCTAAATCTTTCAAGTGTATTCATTTATATCATTTAGCATCCATACTTAAACAGAACACAAACTCAGAGGAATTGGCAGTAATGATTAATTGTATTACAGGGATAATGTAAAGGAAATTGATTAACTGTTAATTCATTGGGGTTAATTAATGTTAATGAAATGGTGCTCTTAACTAGTGTCTTCGGTTGAATTGAAAAGGCAGGAGTTCACTCAGGATCTCACACTCATTAAAACTATTAATGCACACTCACTGCAATAACCACAATTCCATAATCGAGTTTATTCTAGCTATACCTTTTCTGGGGCACAGTGTAACCAAATTTGTTCTTAATCTTGACTTGGTGGTTGCTTTACGGGGGCAGGAGTTTTATAATTTAAGGCACATCTGAAATATTGAGTTACATATTTCACAAGAATATCACTTTTGTTCCAAACACTTTAATGCTTACTCACTGTTTTCACTTTTGCAACCCTACTCGATCCAAACACACAACTGAAGCACTGGCAGGAACAATTGACTGTAATGTAATAATATTAATGTAACAAATTGCAACAACCACAATTCCATAATCGAGTACATTCTAGCTATACCTTTTCTGGGGCACAGCGTAACCAAATTTGTTCTTAATCTTGACTTGGTGGTTGCTTTACGGGGACAGGAGTTTTATAATTTGAGGCACATCTGAAATATTGAGATACATATTTTACAAGAATATCACTTTTATTCCGTCGTGTAATATATGAATATATTTCAATAAAATAATTATGATTCACACACACATGTTCATTGTGAAGACGTTCTTGAGGCATGCAATAAAAAGTCAATAATTATTATGACATTGATGGCTTACCCCCACAATTACAGCTACCGTTGCAATGACACTGCTCTCAGGAAGTTTCACTTCTTTACGAGAATTTTTCTCGCTCTTGTACTTATAAACATTAAGAAGGACCTGCCTTTCACCACTCGATAAAATCCACTTCCCCTTCTGCTTCACTGGAGAGTTATTTCTGGAATTACCTGACATTTCTAAAAATGTCAAGCCCAGCACACAATAAGATTTCCCTTAGGAAACAATTCGCGCACGCATGCGGCTCACTCGCATAAGCTCACAATCTCCACACAACGCTTTGCTGGTTGAAACCGTTGAAGTTGGCACAAATTCATTTCGCTCGCATGCATGCCAGTCTCCAGCCAAAAAAAAAGTCCCTGGCAGCTATACTTCCATTACGTGGGGAATTTACGTTGGGGTTGGCACCTACTTTCTCCAACCTAAATGGTAATCAAAAGTCCCTAAGTCAATGTAGTTTGTATGGCGGGTGGTTTACGGGAGGTTGGTATTGCCAAGCTCTCTGGGTCACATCTTACGTGAAATAAATCTTATCTTCCTGCTATGTCGTTGCACAAACAAAGCTAAGTATATCAATATTTATTCTTGTTTACAAAAGCGTAATAGAAAAAATACAAAATTAGCAAACTGGACGAGTGAGATAGCAATAGATAGACGACGGATTTTGATGACCTAAAACGTCGTCAATAATCAATAAAATGCACTTAACATGTTTTTAAAATGCCCTACAAGCAAAGAAAAATTGCATAAAAATGTGATGATAACCAGTTCGAATGCACGATTCAAGCTGTTGGATACGTTACTGATGTAATCGAGGCTTCTTCTATTCGTTCGAGTGAACTCGGCTTTCAAACTTTTGGTTTGGAGTGTTCTTTACCAGAAAAGCTCTGTCTTTAGTTATCCCGAAATCGGATGCACCACCAATGGTGCTGACAGGTGACACAGGAACCTTAAATTAAATACTCACAAGGTTGACATTACAACTTCTGAGCGAAGAAACCGAATAGGCTACCAGGTAGAGGTACTCCTGTGGCGAACATTTGTTGCATCTTGTAGAAAAATTTAAAATGATATTTAAATCGATGAAATCAGTAAAAAATGTATTAAAATGAGAAAAGGTAAAAAATTACTCATTCGTCGAACTCGACGAAAGAAGCAAAAGTATGACAAAATGGGTCAGTTTCTTTTGTAATAAAACAAAATTAATTTCAATACTAAACGGCATTTTTCTAAGGCGAAAAAAAAGACATTTCATTTAAATGTTCCAATGTCAGCAGCATCTTTGTACGTTGCATTTCGTGAAATCACGTCTCAACATCCCTATTTTCTTCATTAAGGTGTATTCTGGATGTACAGATCACATTTGTTACATTCTGTAAGTATTTATAATTTCAAAGTGAATTAAATGATAAAATTTTAGTTTTATAACTGCACAGTTATATACAAATAGTTCCACTTTAGGAAAAGAATGTCATCTAATATTTAGTAATTCAAATACGTCTTAAGAAACCAATTTTATATTATTCTATTTTACAATTATTTTACATTATCGTAAACATTTTGTCATACTGAAATCGTATGTCAAATATTATGTAGGACACTAAGTGTGACTTCACAAAATGAAGCAACAAGTAAGTACAAGTTCCCGAATTCTTAATAAAGCTGTCAATCTTTACCTTGAAATCTGTTCAAAAAAGCTGCAATTAACACCACAATTCTATTCCGAAAATCACCCGACCCTGAGAGAGGTCTGTCCTATTATATAATTTACGTCGTAAAATTTCATAACAACAGTGTTGAATTTTACGAGTGCCACTAAGAAGGGCATAAATATCTGCCCCGAAGTTTCCATAACAATTCTCCGAAAAAAGGCGTCTAAATCCCCAGCGATCATGTGTTTACTAAGGTCGAAGAAGTGTTCTTCATGAGTGCAGTGTCTTTCTTTCGCTATTTCGTGGCGTTCTCAACAGTGCTTTAAGGCCTACGATCTCTTTCCTGCAAACCGCCTTCTCCAAGTCATTACCCTGTCTTACAAAACGTTCTTCAGGCGGGTTTTCGCAACAATCCTTAAATGCTTGCGAATAGCTTATCGCATCCGAGGTCGATCGCAGCGCTTTCACCGGCCGCAATGGTCACCACTTAAACGACATTGGCACATTGAAGTAAACACGGATATATTATATTTAGAATATTTATTTATTTATTTATTTATTTATTTATTTATTTTACGTCAAAAAACAGCTGAAACTGCGTATGACGTGCTATGGGGAAAAATGAATTGTGTGCACATTTTCAAACTTCTGTGATCCCTACACTAAGTCATATACTACTTAAATTATATATATATATATATATATATATATATATATATATATATATATATATATATATATAACAACAACAACCCTCCCCTGTAATAAAATCTATTTTCAAGGATAAATAAGCAATAAATTTTGGCTCTTATCCATGTTGTCCTTCGGAGTAATACTTCCTGCCGCGACAACATGGTAACGATAATTTGAATAATTGTATTTTCCACTGAATTCTAGAAGACGTGCACAGAAAATGAAGTTACATTTATGTCCAGAAGCAAAACAAGGGGCCATCTCAGCATTTGCTCAATGAATCAGGGAAACAGGACAATAATGCATTACGTATCATTGTGAAAATGAATCTTACTTTTCTTGTGATGCTCAGAATACAAGTAGTATTTAATTGTATAGAAACAGTTATGCAGCAGAAACGATTTCACTTGGGATTTAAACTTTTCTATCGAATTTGTTTAATATCGTCTGGCAAAGTGATGTAAAATAATGTACATGTATTGTATGTGAATTTTTTGTATTGAGCTGTTGATACTGTCACCTATTAATCTAGTCGATAACTTCCCTTTTTATTTAACCGTCTGCACCTTTTCCTTCCTTTCTGTCGGACAGTTTTGCTCCCCTTTTCCCTAAGGAAAATGGACTAATTTTAAACAACGCCAAGGCTTTTCTAAGATTATATTCTTAGATCTGGTAATTGTGTCCCACGAAACTTACACTTTCGCTTTTATTCGAATTCACGAGAAGTGAATATAATTTAAATGTTCAAGATGAATTAAATTAGTCGCGCTACAGAATGGCAGAGAGTTTCTCAATTTTTCGATTCCTAATAATAGCCCCGAAATATTACTTTAAGAATATTAAAGAAGAGTAAACCCTCATCATAAATGACAATTTTCATTTAAAAAGTTTGAGCTGTTTTTAAGAAAATGGCGTACAAGCGTTACTGCAAAAGTTAAACCTTTTTTACAAAAACATTTCGAGTTTTCGAAATACTTCATTTAAAGACATTTGAACTTAAATTCGCAAATGCAATAAATAGTGTTTGCAAATCGCTTGAAATGTGCATCTTAACGGCGTGATATTAAAAAAATACATTTGTGTAATTTTTAAAAAACAAAAGAATACATAAAAATGAACGTTTTGTCATTTTTAACAGTGCAATTGGCACTACCCGTTGGAAAAATTTGATGAAAAAATATGGAGTAATTTTTGAGAAAATAGAGTAATTTTAATTTAAACCACTGTCCATAATTTTGGTAGCTTTTTCCAGAATTTCCGAATGAATTTCACAATATTCTTTCATTCTGTACGAAAAAATCAGTCCAACAACAATTATGCAATAGTAATTAGACGAACACTGTTTTATCTGACGTCATATTGGTAAATGACTATTCCAATGCGTCTTTTCACTTTAGACGCAAGGAAAATAAATTGTTTCCAATTCTCGTTTGATTGAGCAACGAACTAGTAAACCATAAATTTTTATATGGACCACGGGCGTTACTACATGTAGTTGCCCCTGAGGCGACTTCCAATCCCGTGGGTCAGAGGCCTTCGGGTTTGGAAGTCGACCTCGGGGCAAAAACCTCTTCTTAACACCACATACACAACTTCATACATAAATAACTATTGCAAAATAAATAGAGATATATAATAAAAAGAAATAAAATAATAATAATATAAAATAAAAAGATATAAAATAAAATAAAAAGAGGTAATATGATGGACTCTTTAGTTTCCACCATCAATTGCATTTTCTTCAAAATCTCCTATTTCATTAACCCTTCATTGAATGATTTTTAATTTTTACTTGCAATAATTATTTTTCATTTAATTTATTTATTTTAATTATAGGATAAATAATAAAAAAATTCTGAAGTAAATATTGCTTGAGAAAAGCACAAAACTAAATTGTGTTACTCCAACAAAATGTGCTATACCTCACGATTTTAAAAAAAAATACTTATTTTTCAAATCGTTTATGTGATAAAATTATCAAGCCAGTCAACAAAATAAGTATAATTCGTATTTTAGTTTGATTATATTCATAAAAACATGTAGTTTCTCATAATCACAGAAAATCAAGGGCAACATAGATTTTATGTCTTCACGTCTTGCTCTTGACATGGCTTTCCCTGTAGGTCACAGTGTTTCAAAGAGTTTATGGCTTAGACAAAAAAATCACAACACATTAACATTACTTTCTTGCTTTGCCAGGAAATTCTAGTTCATTTCTTTTTTCCTCTACAAATGAATTCCTTGTCAGGTGAATGATTAATATTTCTCAACTAAACGTATTCGTTCAGTTCACAGTACTAGTTGAACATTCACAATGCATTGAGAAAACAAAACAGTTGCATTAGTGTCAACATTGCAAATAGGTGGTACTTGGTCATTATGCTAAACGGGAAATACGAAATGGAGAAATGGCGCTTGATTTAACTGCCGCTAGTTTAATGTGCATTAAAGTTGTAGCACAGATAGTATTTCCTAAACGAGAATGGAGTTGTCAGTAAGTAGCGAAGTAATTATCTCAATATTCCGTTTTTGTGCTTGAATCACTTTTACTAATAGCGGTCCATTTTTTCTTCAAATTTTACGCGAACAATCGCGTAAAAATATTTAGACTCAAATCTGTAAACGTTAGTCTTATGGATAATATACGACCATGGCACCCGGAAGTCAGTAAGAGGGGCCAAGAGTAACATATGCAGCAAAACGTACATTTTTGTGCGTGTCAGTAACAGACCGGTTAGTGGTAGTAGATTAAGCTTTGGCTGCACCCATTTCGACATACCCCACGACAACTACCTGCCAAACCGGGTTCCGGTCCTCAGACACAGCAGTTCGAGGTCTTCTGAGGTTTCACTTCTCAAGGTGAATGTCTAGCACATGTGTTGCAGGAAGCCTACGCGGCCCACTCATTTGGCAGTTGCAAGAGCAAAGCAATTGAAGCAACATGATTCGCATTTTCAACAAATCACAAAGAAGAGAAAATATTCAGAATTTCTTCAATCGAGTGTCCAGATCATGACATATAATCTAGATTTAGACTTTCAATTTTGGAGAAAGAAGTTAATCATGGTTCTTTGTCTAAGTATTGCAGAGAGATGTTGATTCACATCACTCGACGTGCCTACTTCGTAAAATTCTTTTTGTTTTTTGACATCTTGTGCTTTTGATGAATATTATATCTCTTTTCTTGATGATAAAATGTCAGGTTCATTGACTTTCTTATCTTACCAGGTGAATGTTCGTTTGCTCTGATAGTGTTAGCTGAAGTGTAACCGAATATACAAGACAGACAAGTTTTCTCTTTCGAAAATACGAAGAATCTGCCAATTCATGATCGTCGAAGTAAGAATTTGCGTCAAAGGACCCGGAAATATGATGCTGAGCAATGTAGGATGAATTATTGTTCCAATATTTTGTTGAAACTTCAAATCCGATCGAAGCGATGCATTTTGAAGGATGAAAAAATCCGTCGTAGACCTTCCTTCGGACGGAAGTAAAGCCTGCAGTACCATGTTGTAGATTTACTGTATGTAAAAGATTCTCAAGCCTAAACGAGGCCTCTGAGATAAATTTAAATCGTGTATTTCGTCGCCTGAGGGATACCTTCTTTCTCCACTAGATGGTGAAAGAAGCGTAGTAAAATGCGCGTGGACAGAAGAAAGAGCTGACCTAATGGCCTCTCGCCAGGTAAAGTAAGACATACATTAAATTAATAATTCAATATTTTGATTGAAAATTGATCGGTTTCTAATATTCAGCTAGGTCGAATTCAGTCGCTGTCTGGAGGAGAATTCTAGCAGCTGGCTACTCTGATCGGTAGTTTTCCGCGGTTTCTCCGATCAACACCAGGCGAATGCCGGAGCAGTACCCTAACAAACGGGCCACGGACCGCGTGAGATCTATCCTTCCTCTTCCTTGTCCTATCCTTACCCCTTACACACACACATACACTAACATGCACTACACTACCACATATTCCGGGAGACCGGTCGGGAGCTTAGAGCTTGTCCCGGCTGGGGCGGTGTTCCGCTGGTAGGAGAGTCCTGGTTGGGGGAAACCCCACTAGCCGACGGTAGGTCGGCACCGGATCTCGCCATTCAGCGGTGGAAGATCACCATCTCCCGAGGAAAAAGCATTCACTACACTTACGGAACTAATGACGCACCCGGAATCACCAACCAGAAAACCAAAAATTTTGAAATAGAAGACTAAGAAGATATTTTGTAGTTTGTATTAAGCCGTACATTACATGAAACCTATATTCAACAATAACGACATCGTATCCTGGCAAAATCATTATCATTTCTCACGTTCACAATTGTATCGTGTGAGTTAACTTGATTGCATAAATTACGGTGCCAAACCAAAGGTGCATGTACCGATGCCACAAATGATCATGTTTTGTAGGTATTTTTATTATTGTTTGCCAATTAACTAATTTAATTTTATAAGACAAGGAAAACGAGACACGCACGTTTCTGGTTATTATGACGAACTGCACGTATTTGCCTTATTTGCACACGGATATACCTCTTCAGAGGAAGTAAAGAGAGAAAGACTTGCATGCTAATTTAATGTTAATTTTTCGCATTTTAATTAAATTAAGCCAACTTCCAACAGATAAAACCTCCGCCATGGAATGAAGTACATTTTTTCGGTGATAAAATGCGGACGAATAAGATGGTTTGATAAAAGTTATTCCAATTAAACATCCTCATTTAAAGAGAATGTCGCGTATATTTTTACAGATCAAGACTAGTTTTGGGGTCACAAGATTATTTTCATCATTGTCTTTTACTTTTTTGAATACTATTTTTTTTAAATTTATTACTTCTCGTTCGACAATTATGTCTTTCGAGGATTTTGAGAATACAAAATATTACATAGCTTCTTAGGATATGGCCATCCTTAAGTCACGGTAGGTTTCTGAACTTGATTGAAGTTTTTATTTTATTTTTATTTTTTTTAGATTATTGTTCTGTGATTGAAGATGGTATACTGGTGGAAAGGTACGAGGGGAAAGCCAAGTTAAGGAGGTCTAAGTTTATCTTTCGGGAATCTTGATATGATTCGCGGACTGCTATTGTTTCTTCCTAGGTTGAATCTTGCAGTGCAGGGAGCATTTGGTAGGTGGTTGAAGAAATTGCTGGCAAGATTTTTTATTGTCTCCTCAAATTCTGGTATGTTTAGTTCCCGTCGGATTTGTCGGTTGGGGATGAACCATGGCGCATTGAGAGTTATTCTCAGATATTTATTTTGGAGAACACTAAGTTTGTTGATGGAGCTTGGTGCAGCACCACCCCATACTGGGCGTGCGTAGGACATGGTTGGTAATATAACTGACTTAAAGATTAATAGTCTGCATTCTAACCTCAGGGGTGAACGGCGATTTATAATATGTGATAAATTGGAAATTTTAATTTTTGTTTTGTCAATGACTGCATTGACATGGGGTTTCCAGGTGAGTCTTTTATCGAAGAGTACCCCGAGGTATTTTATAGGGGAGGTTGACCAAGGGATTTTTGTTCCTTGGATTATAATTTCTGGAGGATTTTTGGGGTGCCGGAGAGTAAAGATTTTGCAGATACTCTTATGTGGATTAATTCTAACTCTCCAATTCTGAGTCCATTCTACATAGTTATTCACGCACTCTTGTAGGTGATCCTTTGCTACTAAAATATCGGGGTTTGTAGCATAAATTGCTACATCATCTGCGTATAATGCTAAATTAGCGTCACCTTCAGATGGAATGTCGTGGCAGTAAATATTAAATAACGTGGGAGAGAGAGCTGATCCTTGAGGAACACCTGCGTTGATTTGGAATGTTCTTGAAGTGACATTGTTTATTCGAACTATAAATTCTCTGTTGGAGATGAAACTTGTTAATATTTTTATTAAATAATCAGGAATACCCAGGTCGTGCAATTTATACTCGAGACCTCTATGCCAAACTTTGTCGTAGGCATGGCTCATGTCTAAGAAAGCTGATGTTGTGTGCTCTTTTCGGTGGAAACCGTGAGCTATGTCTTCCGTTAATCTTAATAATTGGTGCGAGGTTGAATGATTTTGTTTAAAACCGAATTGGAAAGGTGGAATTGCATTTGAGATTGTTAGGAAATTATTGAGCCTCTTATTTTTTGAATACTATTATGTGAAACAGAGTAAGTTATGAAATGTGCCGCGTTTTCGACAGAAAATATCCTTTGTGGGCGGCTGATAAGGATAAGGAGGATTTTTCTTGTTCATGCATGTAGCACAGGCATGTCAAAATCGCAGACAAAGTAACTAGCGTGCTATAGTTCGCAAGCATTTGAATCAGAGAAACTGTTGGGAGTTTAAAAGTTAAGAATTGTTGAAATTTCTTGGGATGGCGTTACATCATTGGATTCTTGGCTCATGACAGTCTTTTAGACAAGTCAGTTGACAGTTCTTACCTTACATTTAGCGACTTCAAATTGTCATTTATACATTCATTTTTTTCTTTAATGCTGTTCCTTTTCTTGCTAAGAACACTTCTTATTTAAGTATTTATGTTTCCTTTTCAATGTGCTGAATATCATTGAATTTGAATAAGTACTCACGTTTTCAAAAATTGTGACCCATTGGTGACCCTCATGTAAATGTGTAAGTGCGGGGCCACGAGGAACACTGGTGTCCCTCATGTGTGAGTCACATATGTGACAATTTAATTTTTAAAACTATTTTTAGCAACATCTGAAAATGATTTACCATATAAAGTAAAAAAATGGTGTGACCCCCAGAGACCATATTCTTCTTGAGCATTGTTCCCCAGATGTTATCCTTCCTTGTGTCTTTGGCAGTCAATGGGCTAACCCAGCCCAACTGCTCTTCCATTTCCCTCGAATTCGCCCAGTTGCGCATGACGCCATCTTTACGATTTCATTCTAGTCGTCATTTCAAATAACACAAATCGCGTAGCTTTTTATTAATAAAGGAAAGCCACGATTGAATATATACTGACTTACACTCGTAATTTTTTCTCTTTTTTGGGTACTTTACTTGTTTAAAACCGTTCACTGACAGCCGTTTAAGAGATACATCAAAATCTTTCTCTTTGAAGCACTAATACACATTACTTATCGCGCGTTAACATAACGCTCGTGTCACTTGTTAACATAACGCTCGTCTCACTTGTTAACATAACACTCGTCTCACTTGTTAACATAACACTCGTCTCACTTGTTAACATAACACTCGTCTCACTTGTTAACATAACACTCGTCTCACTTGTTAACATAACACTCGTCTCACTTGTTAACATAACACTCGTCTCACTTGTTAACATAACATTTGTGTGACTTGTTAACATAACATTTGTGTGACTTGTTAACATAACATGTGTGTGACTTGTTAACATAACATTTGTGTGACTTGTTAACATAACATTTGTGTGACTTGTTAACATAACATTTGTGTGACTTGTTAACATAACACTCGTATGACTTGTTAACATAACATTTGTGTGACTTGCTAACATAACATTTGTGTGACTTGCTAACATAACATTTGTGTGACTTGCTAACATAACATTTGTGTGACTTGCTAACATAACATTTGTGTGACTTGCTAACATAACATTTGTGTGACTTGCTAACATAACATTTGTGTGACTTGCTAACATAACGCTCGTGTCACTTGTTCCTGAGAGAACCGTTTCCGTCCGCAGGCGAGACGCTGAACGCGCTGCTGGACAGCCAGAGCAAGGCGCTGTGGGTGATGCTGCGCGGCCGGCTGCAGGACCTGTTCGCCGCCGCCTTCCAGCATCTGGCCAACCTGGTGTTCGAGAAGGTGCCGCTGAAGGAGATCTTCCTGGACGAGGGCCACCCGGCCGTGCGCAGCTGGCAGGACGCGCTGGTGCAGGCCCACGAGCCGCCCGCGCCTTGGCTCTTCACAGAGTTCAAGTGAGCGGAGGAGGGCTAGCTCGCCGCACACGACAAAGAGGTTCCGCATTGCGTGTGACTAGATAGAGCGTACGTTACGGTAAATGTTCTGAACATGGATAATTCGCGAATTACCTGGTTAATTTTCACGTTGTACAAAATAAGGTGTAAAATATATCAAGCATGAACAGCGTCCAAGCAAAATCCAGATTGACATATTAGTTTCCGAGCGCGTCAACTGCTCAGATCGTGAGTCCCGTAAGTTTAGTGCATGGCTTATCGCGTGGCGGTGATTTCCCCCGCGTAGCGATTTCCGAAGGGGGTCCATCTCCAGTGGGGAACCGACCTTGCTGGGACATGCTCTAAGCTCCACAAATTTCAGACTTTATCCGGATGTTGTGCGTGGTGGTATCCATGAGGTGGATGGGATGAGGTACCTTACGGTGACGAGGTATGGCAGGTATGTGAAAAACAGAGATCAGACTGTTGGCTGAACGTTTCTAGGACTAGTAAGAGACAAAGTGTGTAGTTCCGAGTTCCAGTGAGTCAATCGTTTTTTATTTAAAGGATACGAACTAACGTAATCTAACCTCAGCATATACTTTAATTGACGGTTCGCTGCACATTTCCGACTTGGGACTCCGAGGCTTCTGCCTTCTCGATTTACAACATTTGAGTCTGTACACCTTGTAATTTTCAAATCGTTTTATAACGTATTATTTCTCACAAATCCAAAGACGCTTCACTCTCTGGCAACTTTCTTTAACCATTGTTCTCTAGCTAATGTCTGAATATCTGGATGATGTTTGAAATGTTCTCATCGTTCTTTTCAATCCATCTGGCTAATGTGAGAATTAACCCGTTAATTCGGGAATTAAACATATTTTGGCGGTTGTAAGATATTCACCTGAGTTATCCAGATCCATTGCACGATTTAAGTCAGAAGCTAGTTTGTTAATTGAATGATTTCCTAATTATAGCCGCAGAGGGTACTCATCGCGGAAACTAGTCGCAGAAGCAAACAAATGCAAAAGGAAATGGGAAGAGAAAAATTTCCATCTTGCAAATTTAGCGACAGCAGCACACTCTGCCATTACAATTCGGAATTACTTCTATTAACGATACGTCTTGGAAGGAAAAAGTACTAATCGCTGACGAAATGTTCAATTATCACGATGTCAACTTTCACATTTTATGAGCTGGTTAATCTATCTAGTTGCACGCTTTCGGAATATACCTTCCCCCCAAACAAGCTATCCCAATGGAGGAGGATGACGAAGGGCTGAAGATAGAATTTTCCTTCGGGGGCAGCTCGACAAACGTACCTTCAAAACTAATTGGGCTGTGAGCTTTCATTCACGGAACACTTGTAGGAAATTTTATCTCAACTTCTTTGCCAGGAAATTAGATGAAATATCGTGATATAATTTATTGATTATTAATTTTGACTACATGGGCAGTTAGATTATCTAATATCCGCAGCTGTCATCCGATCACATACTAACGCAGAATTGTTTGATTTTTTCTGCGGAGAAGGATAAAACAAGATTCCTTGTCCTCGTATTTACGAAGAAGGAGTGTGATTAATTATATCACAAATATTTTACCGAATATAACAGAGACTTACTGTCACACTTCAATTACAAAACTGACGAATAGAAGATTGATGACTGGCAAAAGATTTTCTGGCATTGTATAATTATAACTAAAACAAGATTTTTACCAGCAATTATTCCTTATCTATTAAAATTCGGTCGGTCCCATGAAAATCAAGATTAGATGAATCTTGATTCCTAATTTCCACTTAGTCGACTTGATGCTGGTTTAGCCACCGAAAACTGCTAATGTAACGAATAAAATTATAAATGTGATAACGATCTCAATTATATAACGCATTAAGGGACCAAGGTAGACGCAAAAGCCATGGCGATGAAGGAAACATTTCGGACAGCTTTCAGCGGGTGTATCGGAGTTGACGTGTGGTGTCTCAGAATAAATTTTAACGACTTCTAGGGAATGTAGGGAACGATGACGATTGCGTCTGCCAATGAATACATGGAGGCAAATCTCACGTAGTGTACTTACTAATGTAACATTTGCTCCTGATTGGTTGGCAATCCATCTTGCACTGGTGTGTGACGCAACCAAAGAGAACTCGTTTTTCACTCAATTATAATGGATATTTGTTTAAGTATTTATTTTCAGTTAGAAATTAAATGATACACACTTTTGATAAAAACAATTATATGCTTGTCTTCAACTTTCACATCTCAAAACTTCAATAAATATCAGTCGAATTTCAATCACCCTCTCCGTAGGAACTTACAATGCCTGCAAATGTGGAGAGAACTGCTTATCATAACGTACTTAAAGTGTTTGGAGACCGGTAGACATATTGTCAACGCACGTTTCCCAACAACAATAATCACAAATTAAAAAATTACTATTGCTTTGATCTAGAAAATCTCTATTATAATAATCTATGACAAACTTATTAGTCTGTAATAGCATACTTATTCTGCCGTCCTCAATACTTACTTGAATCATTGCACTATTATTTTCAAGTGCGAATTCGAGCGTGAATTAAATATGATTTGAATTCTACAAAGTTATAATATATTTCTCGTCTTTAGAAGTAAACGAAAATTATAAATAAAAAGTGTATTTGTAAATTTATACACTGATATATTATTATTTTACAACAGTATTTGAATAAATAAATGTAACTTTGAAATACGGAGTCTTTCCGTGCAGTTTGTATGTACGGTCAAATTCTACAAACCGGCTGCGCTATTGAGCGCTAAATCTGCACGCAAACTCAATATTTTTAACTGCGCATGTAAACGATCAGAAATAATCTGTTTGTCTCCCTTGACAATCCACAAAACTTTCGTTTCCATGTAATGGCAATAGTTGCTTGTCAATCTACGAAACACGAAAACAATTTTGTGCAGGTAACTTATCCTTTCTTTTTTTCAAACTAATGCACATGTCAGAGAAAATCCCTTTTAGCTAACGGCAAAACCATGCACTGCTGATGATTAGGATGAAACACGTTTAAAAAACGTAGCCTAATATTATGCAATTGTGATATTATTTAAAATTAAAAAGTGTTAAAATCAAATATAAGGATAAGTCATTTTTAATAAATGTTAAAGTATGGTGTATTTAGTAAAAAAAGTAGTAGGAGCACAAAATACAACCTTGTCTTTTATAATACATTATAGAATTCGTTTTAATATGAAATTAATAATCATCAAACTGAATGTGTAAGACAGTTTGTATTTATGGACAATTGTGAATTGATGTTTTTATAAATTTCTCCCCGAATACGAAATCATGTGATTCCACTATCTTTAAAATAGACACCGAGTTTGATGACGTATCGTTCAATTACAATATGAGTATTGTAATTGTATTGGTTAATGTAAACACTAAATAGTAAGTTAATGTAAACACTAAATATTTTATTTTAATAAGAAATTATTAAAATTAAAAACAAAATTAAAACGTATTCAGATCTCATATTTAGTATATTTTTATAACATAAAAATTCCAGGTTCTCGTAGAAACAAATAATGCAAGCGTAATATGCATCGGAATTGCGTGGACGTTTTTTGTCGAAAATGAAGTCGGTTTGGGAGAACTTTCTCATCCCCTTTTCTTGCACAGCAGTAATTTATGAGGACGAGGGCGTAGATGCCACCCAATGGAAATGCTGTGTCCTACGCTTATCGTGGAAAGGTCCTGGGATCGACTTCTTCCGCCCAACAACTGGCGTGCACAGCCTGATAACGCTCCGCGTCCCAACCCATTGCGGGGAAACGAAATGTTTCGACCGTCTTTTCCCAGAATCAGAAAGCTAATATATCCCACATCATTTAAACAAAATTGGAGCAGAACGTTGCGAGTTCTACAAGAGAAGAGGGTGTCTACGTAATACAACTTGTATCAACATTATTTCAGTACATTTCTGGATGAATATTTAATACTTTGTTAATAATATCCTGATATTTTTTTATTTATATGAGCATAAATTAAAATTAGTCAAATAATCATAATTTCAAGAGCCACACTAAAAACTGTAATTTCTGTCGTGCAAATATGTTTGAAACAATCATTGTAACTTCATATTTACTAGTAATATGTACAATTCGAAACTAAATATGAGACACCCATAAACATTGATGACCGCCTTCTTGAAATTATATACTTCATCCTTTTCAAATGAAAAATTAACGTGTTTCTAATTGGTTATCATCTATGCAAACATGCTCGGTTAAAATTGCTACTATTTTCTTATTGACTCAGTGTTTCGTAATTACCACGTGATTAATATATACAAGAATGTAAGTCTTAGAAAATATTTATAAACGTCAACTCATCAAAAACAACACTTGGAGAACATAAATAATTTATTAATTACACAAAACGCAAAAATTTACGTAAAGTTTCAGATATCCAATAACTAACGAGAACATTAAAACTAAGGAGCAATCACAATTCATATCGCGTATCATTTTGATATAATATCAATTAACAGACACATAATAGGAGAGACCATTATTCCAACGATCATTTAGGTCTGCAGGCATTTTAATAGTACTATCAGAAAGTTGATTGTTCATTCCCAATACTGTAAACCTTTTGTATTCCTCGTAACTGATTTTGAACAACAGCTCGAAAACACGCAAACATCGCCTGCGTGAATTCCCAGGTCTGGAGTTCTCTTCTCGACGAAACCACAGCTCGACGATCGTCGTGCACTTATCTTGAGAGTGTCCCGCCGAGGCTTGTCTCGACGACAGCGTTCAGTTACACGAAACTCAATTTTCGCTGTAACAACTGCGGTTAAGCAAAACCTTTTGCCCGGGGCTGGAATTTCGTCGACTCCTTTAAAGCGTGATTGATCCCGAATGCGTGTGCCAGAAAAAGTGGAGGGGGAAAACAGCGGCGTGTCGCGTCGCAACCGGTTTGTTTTGTCCCAATCGATATTGAAACTCACTCATGAACACAGTACACTGAGAACCATACATCTGCAGATCAATCTAGGAAGAGTTACACCAACTCGACTGCAATATAAAAATAAGTTTACCTATCTTTTCCGGGTCTCGTTATCTCTTTTTAACAATCATGCCATTTCAGTTATAATACGAGTTTGTGTGTAGTAACTTGCCGTGCTTAATTTGCAATCCTCTGAAAAATATACTCGTTTTCGCTTTGTTGAGAATAAATTAGGGGTGCTGGAAGTCGTAAAAAAAGTCAATATTCCTACGTTCGAGAAAAAGTTTGTTCCGTTTCGAACAATGTATTGACAGTCGCAGTGGGTATTTAGGAATGCATTCTAAACTTTTGCTGGTTTACATTTCAACCAAAGTATACCATTCTTCCAACGATAAATAATTTCAATAACATCAATTCCCTATTTGGCAGAAAATTTACTCGTACATTGTACTATATCCTAAAATGTAAGCATTATGTATCTCCATCAATTAATTTGTCTTGTAGTGATTATTATACAGTTTAAATACTCCTTAAAAGTGTCGTGCAACACTCGCTATCTATTGCAAAAATAAAATTGATTCGTATAGTAGTATTTGTAAAAACATTAAGTTTGTTTCGAATCGATGCATCGATAATACAGATGCCGTTGTCAGTGCCATTAATTTTTTCTTCTTTCCATTTCCTAGCTTTTTTCCGTGCACAAGGTCAAATGATGTTGTCAGAAGATGCATTTTGTAGATGATTTTGAGTTCTGTGATAAAAACAAACCCAAGCAATTAGACTGACTTCCTGGTTTGACTTTGACTTCCTCACGCGCAAGTCAAGGACACTACAAATATTCATCAATATTTATTATTTTTATGGCTGTTGACATCAAATCAATCTACAAGAGATTATTTTCCCTATATATATCCAGTGCGGCTAAGGAAATAAGTTTGCGACTGTTTTAGTTATTTATGTATCAAGGGCGTTAAGTAAATGTTTTTTGCCCCTAGAGCGACTTCCAGACCCGAGGGCTTCTGGCCCGAGGGGTTGGAAGTTGTCTGAGGGGCAAAAACATCTAGAAACGCTCGTGGTGCATACAAAACTTTATGGTTTACTAGTTCGTTGCTCAATCAAACGATAATTAAAAATATCTTATAATTTTTCTTGCATCTAAAATGAAAAGACGCATTGCAATAGTCATTTGTCAATATGACGTCACATAAACAAAACAGTGTACTTCTAATTACTATTGCACAATCGTTGCTGGACTGATTGTTTCGTACAAAATGAAAGAATATTGTGAAGTTCCTGTGGAAATTCTCGCAAAATCTACCAAAACCACAGACAGTGGTTTCAAGTAAAAAATGTCGAGATATATATGAAAATATTTAAAGTGTAATTGAGAGTCATATAACAATGTGAATAACTGCAAATTATGCTGATGAAACGGTACTTTTAGGTTATTTGCCTCTATTGCTAAACGTTATTTGGAATATGTCATAACTCCAAAATGTAACATTTCGAGGATGTTCCCCAATGTGCCATATACGACAACTCACTACTACTGGTACAACTAATCACTACTACTGGTATTGCCACTCAAGAATATGTCTCTATAAAATGTGATACGTAACAGTGAAATGTACGTGACTCATGGCAATTTTATATTCACAGGAACATTCTAAAATTGCTATTTTCATGACAATTAACCAAAATAAGGTTTCTAACAAGTTATTTTACTTATTTGAGCATTATGCTATTTATTTATTGTATTTGCTTGCATCGTAACTTCAATAAATAGAATTCATAAAAATGTTATACGTGTTCTGATGGTATTAAAGCGGACCATAAAGTAGTCAAAAGGCCCGAGGGAATAAAGAATCAGATAGGCCCGCAAGGGTTTTAACAATGCCGTTACGTGTTTTGTTTCAGGTCCATAAACACACAGCAATGAACTAGTAAACCGTAAAATAAATATCATTATAGTTTGTTGTTTGTTTCACTGCTCAGGTGGAGAATGGCCTTGCGAGCATTAGATCTGAGTTGAAAGCATTTTTGCCCAAAAAACTTAATAATCGCTCTAAAATGAATACAATAATTTCACAATTCACGTTCTTCCATTCTTAAATAATATAAGTGTTCTCCAATATTTAAGTTTGCATTGTACAATCGGATGTGTTCTGAGAACCTTCAGCAATTAGTTTACGAGCTGGGAATGCAGTCGTGGACCAGAACGTTCAGGCTCGCTTGTGCAGCAGGAACGCAATGCCAGGCGGTCCGTTTCGTGGGACAGCCCCGCTAATGCTTATAGCTCTGATTTTCCTGGCCAGTCCTTCAGCTTGTAGAGCCGTCCACGCCCGCGCCCTTGTGCCGTCGACCACGCCTCTGGCCACGCCTTCGCCCCCGCCTCCGCCCCCGCCCCCGCCCCGCCCCCGCCCCGCCCCGCCCCGCCCGTCACGTCGAGCCGTAGCGGACCTCCGTATTCCGCAAGCGCGCTCCGCAAATACTCGTCCGGAAAACTCACCCTCCTCCACATCCCCCCCCCCCAATCGCCATTCATTTCGCTCGTCATTTTTTAGTACAATTGTTAAAGGTGATCATGACGTTTTCAACGCTAGAAGTGAAGCTCATTGTTAATTCCAATATTTGAGTCAGGACTCCAGTCCATGATCTGGTCACGAACCTTGTGTTTAATAGTCTGCTATGTATTGCAGTGTGTTTATTGTGCATAAACACGCACAAAGACAAGTTAACAAATTCCCAAAATGTTGGAGAGGGGAACTTGAAATTCGACGGGTAAAATACCTCTGAAAATTTGGAAATTTGACGAGAACATATTGGGATAACTAAAAATGATTGAGAACCATATGATTTACCGAAAATGTCCAAAACTTTATTTTAAACTTTTTAATAATTTGTTTGGAATATATATGGTATTTTACTCGTCGGTAGCACGACGTGTTTTCTCTCACAGCAATTTTGGATGAAAATGTCATCTCATGAACATGTTCAGGCATCTCAAATTGCCAAAGAAACGTCGATCTCATTATTCATCAACAAATTCTTGATTTAAAGAAATTTCATGAGCATTTTCACCACTTCATTTTCATTATTTCATTATCTGTAAACATCATCATGACAACACATGTGTAAGTTACCATTAAAATTACGCACTAAGAAAATCTCAAATGTATACTTAAATTATTTGAAATAAAATGGATTTCTTCCACACTGTGTGTTGATCTTTGTTCCCCAACTCCTCTGTGGGCCTTGGCGCGGCTGGCTCGCAGCGGCCAGCTCGTTCCTCGCGCACCTGGCGAGGGTTGCGATGCAGTTCCGGGAGTCTGGCATTGGGCTTCTGCGCAGGTCAGTGGCGACTCGCCATTACTGAGCTTCGATCTACATACACTCGACTCCGGTTGTAGTGAACTCGGAAATAGTGAACCCTCGGTTATAGTTGATTGATTGATTGATTTTTTCGTGTTTCCGGGCGTGTCAACTACTTTGGTCATTAGTCCCGTTAGTGTAGTGCATGTTTTTTTCGGGAGATGGTGGTGATCTTCCCCCGCTGGATGGCGAGATCCGGCGCCGACCTACCGTCGGCTAGTGGGGCTTCCCCCTAACCAGGACTCTCCCACCAGCGGGGCACCGCCCCAGCCGGGACAAGCTCTAAGCTCCCGACCGGTCTCCCGGAATATGTGGTAGTGTAATGCATGTTAGTGTAAGTGTGTGTAAGGGGAGAGGATAGGACAAGGAAGAGGAAGGACAGATGGCGCGCGGTCCGTGGCCCGTTTGGTAGGGTACTGCTCCGGCATTCACCTGGTGTTGATCGGAGAAACCACGGAAAACTACCGATCAGAGCAGCCGGTCGCTAGAATTCTCCTCCAGACAGCAGCTGAATTCGACCAAACTGAAAAGCTAGTGTCGAAAATCCTGCCTCCGTGGGGAGTGGGAACCTAGGACTTCCCGGGTAGAGGCGCTGCAGTGACATCAGTTGATGCACTGAGCTACCGCTACCGGTATATGTAGGAGATATCCCTAAACAAGCACCCACAAAAACGGCACAATGTGCAGATGAGACATTAATTTTCACATTCCACCACTCTCTTCAGCATTAAAAACATACAATTATATCTAAACCTAATAGACAGCTGGATATTCAAATTAGATACAAAATTAAACATATATCAAATTGCTTCAAAAAATTGTTATTAAGGCCATACACTCCAAAAATGTTAACTTAAAACGTGAGTGCATTCCAAGGTACACCCCCCACCATAAATCCATTAAATATTTAGGACAGCACAATATTTAGGAAAGGTAGGTCAGTGCATCACCTGATGTCACTGCAGCGCCTCTGACCGGGAGGTCCTAGGTTCGAGTCCTGAAGGCGGCAGGATTTTCGACACTAGCTTTCCAGCTAGATCGAATTCAGTCGCTGTCTGGAGGAGAATTCTAGCGGCCGGCTGCTCTCATCGGTAGTTTTCCGTGGTTTCTCCGATCAACACCAGGCGAATGCCCGAGCAGTACCCTACTAAACGGGCCACGGACCGCGCGCGATATTTCCTTCCTCTTCCTTGTCCTATCCTCTCCCCTTACACACACACACTAACATGCACTACACTACCACATATTCCGGGAGACCGGTTGGGGCTTAGAGCTTTTCCCGGTTAGGGCAGTGCCCCGCTGGTGGGAGAGTCCAGGTTGCGGAAAACCCCGCTAGCCGACCGTAGGTCGGCGCCAGATCTCACAATCCAGCCGGGGAAGAATACCGCCACCTCCAGAGAAAAACACGCACTACACTTAGGGGACTAATGACCATAGTTGACGCGCTCGGAATCATTAACAATCAGTCGTTTAAGACAGCAAGGACCCACATGAATTCTGTCTACACAACGTGCTTTTACTACAAGTTTTATCCACCTTTTTGTTACCTGCAATGAGAGTTTTTCAGTCGAAAATTTCGCCTTTTTGCAATACTTACGATTGCATTACAATACTTTCTCTTCGAGGACGAGACTGAAAACTAGTGGTCTACAACAACACATACTTTCTTGCATTATTTCTAAATTTTGTATTTTCTCAAATGCAGAGAGTTCAACGAAAATAAGACTGCACCATTCTTTTCAGTGTTCCTTCTATCAGTTGAAAAAGTGAAGAAACTAGTGGTGCTACAGAATGGCACAGACTTCCTTCTAGTAAAGATTTTAATGTCATTGGTGTGGGCTAGATTTACGGTCTTGCCCATACTCTTGCCAGCTGCCACCAATATACATTTTTTTAATAGTTTTCTCAATTTTTCGGTTTCCTAATAGAAGATTTGTAATAATAATTTTAGATTGTTAAAGAAGAGTAAAACCTCGTACTATGTGTAAATTTTCGTTGACACATATGGAGCCGTTTTTTAATAAAAAATCGTTTAAACTCTAGAGTAAATGCAAAATTTGAAACTCTTTTTTACAGAACATTTAAGTTTTCGACAAAATCATTGGAAGTCATTTGAAGCACTTTTGCTCACAAATGCAATAATGTATACACATTGCTGGAAATGTGCATATAAACAGCGTGGAAGATATTAAAAAAATTACAATTGTGAAATTTTTGAAAAAGCAAATACAGCAAAATGAATTTTACGTAATATTAATCAGTGCAATTAGCACTAGCCGAACAAAAAGTTTGAAGAATAAATCTGGAGACGCTTTTGAGAAAATGGTGATTGAGAATTTCTGAAAATGCGGAATGTTCAGTTCGTTGTCAAAGGAAACTGTTGAATTTTTGAGAAACTTTGTAAGACATCATTTTAAGCACATGTACACGCAAATGCAATAATGTAAACAAATCGCCGGTAATTCAAATAATAACATTACACTACCACACATGCCGGCAGCCTGGTTCGCAGTTCCGGAGTTTGTCCCGGCTGGGGCAGTGTCCCGCTGATGGGAGATACCTGGTTAGGGAAAATCCCACCAGCCGACAGCAGGTCGGCACCGAATCTCGCCATCTAGCGAGGGAAGATCACCGCCAACTCCCGAGTAAAAAACAGGCCTCCAGGTAAGGGACTAATGACATTAGCAGTTGTCGCGCCCGGAATCATTGACAACCAACCCAGAATCATTAATCAATCAATTACTTTTACAAATCAAATGGACGATGCTTCTTTCAAATTAATTGCATAAAAGGCATTCACACATATAATAGTGATGTAGTTACATTCTGGGTTCAAGGGCCCAGTTGGCGGATATAAAACTTTGAGTTTAGGAGATGATAAACATTTGAGAGTTTGTTTACCAAAAGATAAAACGTTCGATAGTTGTAGGACTTAAAGTAAATTACTAACCAGAACCAACGAAAGCAAAAAAGTTAATAATCAAAAATAAAATTATCAATATCACCACAATGACGAGAAAGTTGCGAAAACTTGCGTGAGATTCCGGAGGAATGCAAAGTATGTGTACCACATGAGAAGACAGTGAAAAGTGAACGTTGAGCTAGTGATGGATGAATGAGGTCCGTCGATCAGATGAAGAGATGGTGCAAAGCAGGAAGTGCAGCCAAGAAAGAGAATAATACTAGTTAAATATTTTTGTTTGCAAATTATACGTACGTCACCAGAGTTACGCACTTCACAGATTAGGATTAGATAATATACTAGAGAATTGATCTTAGCGATGGTGAAGGATTGGAAACCTAGTCTAAAATATCACTTTTCTTGTAAAGTAAATTACATTCTTAATAAGCTGTCCTCACCTTCACTAAATGAACTATGGTTTTATACTGTAAATAATTATTAAAAAAAGTACATTAGAATTGCATTTTCTTGATTTTTACCATGATGGACCAATGCTTTGAAATTTCTGAGAAATAGAAATACATCAATAATGTCTAGTCAGACAGAAATAGTTATCTACCAACTTTGATTCCATGTCATAAACAATCAAAATATATTAATGTTATTTAAATAAATAGAATCGAAAATAAAGCGGTTACAAAATTTAAATAAATATCTGTTGAATCAATATGGTTCCCGTGAAGAAATGCGAGAAACACAATGTGTCAATAAAAAGTAATTATTAATATTAATATTTAAATAATTCGACATACATACCCACCATATAACAAGCGCAGGTGACAGTTGTAATAATATTTTGCGTTGAAACGAAGGGCTGTGGATTCGAATCTTGCGTAAGACATGATGTTTGTAAATATTCGCAGCTGCATTGGGAGATGGGGGGGGGATGGTGAAACACTGAGAATCTCTGGGAATGTAATTCAGACTATTTTTAACCTTGTTTATCTCGTTCACAGCCATCTCATACTTCTTACCCATACAACAAAATTCTAGCTCATCGTAATTCAGTTTGTGAAAACTTCATTTTGCTTCAACATTGTGGAAAAGAGCCTTTTATATTTGATATCTTTAATAAAAATAATAGGCGTAATAACTACTAAGAACAGGTGCATAGAAAACCTTTGTGAATAAAATAATCTCTTATTGAAAATACTTTTTTCTCTCTTGTATTTCAATTTGTAAATATACGCTCGTTTAAATTGATTTCAATGCTTCTCGAAAGCGGTCCATGACCCTGATGCCTCAATGAAAAAGTAAATTGTTTCCATTACTCTCCACGTAATTTGAGATGAGAAACCATTGAGTGAGCCGGCCTGGATGGCCGAGGTGGCTAAGAGCGAGTACCGACTCAGCGCTTCGGTCCGAAGGGTCGCGGGTTCGAGTCCCGCCTTGGGCATGGCTGTTTGTCCCTTGACTTTGTGTGTGTGTTGTCGCGGAGGGCGTCGCGTTCTGCTGACCCCAGATCAGAGGAGCCCGCAAGTGTTTGTCTAGTGTATGGTCGAATATGCGTCCCTTCGGGACGTAAAGGGCAACCGGCTGTCGGCTGGATAAAAGCTCTAGGGAAAAAAAACATTGAGTGAGTAAGGTTGCGTGCGAAGGTTTCAGAGTGGCAATTTGGGGTCAGCCAGTCACTCCAGAAAGAACTCGTGGCAGACGCACGAAATCTCAGGAGAGTTTTCCGAGCAACGGTTCCGAAGGTTGACGCCATCGTCGCGACATTAGCGTGACACCAAGTGCTGTCAAGAGTGTTTCAAAAGTCCTAATCTCGATCTCCATTTCGAGACATATTCAAAAAAAAAGTTCTCTGTGGGAGAATTCTAACGGTCGGCTTCTCTGATCGGTAGTTTTCCGTGGTTTCTCCGATCAACATAGGTGAATGCCGGAGCAGTACCGTAAAAAACGGGCCACGGTCCGCGCGCGACCTTTCCTTCCTCTTCCTTGTTCTATCCTCTCCCCTTACACGCACACACTTACACTAACATGCACTATACTTCCACATATTCGGGGAGACCGGTCGGGAGTTTAGAGCTTGTCCCGGTTGGGGGGGGGTGACCTGCTCGTAGGAGATGCCTGGTTGGGGAAAACTCCGCTAGCCGACGGTAGGTCGGCGCCGGATCTCGCCATTCAGCGGGGGAAGATCACCGCCATCCCCCGAAAAAAATTTGCACTACACTTCCGGGACTAATGATCAAAGCAGTTGACGCGCCCGGAAACGCGAAAAAAATCAATCAATCATGAAAAGTTCTAAATTTCATTTGTACCCAACATATTTATTTTATTTATAATATTATGTCTCAAATTACTTGCGATGTCTCAAATTATTTAAGCAAAACAAAGGTATTATTTTATTTTTGTTTTCAAGGGTTTCTAAATCATGATATAATTTCTCCACATACTTTCTTTACTTTACCTGCTTGTAGAAAAAGAACAACAACGTTTAGCTGACGCCTTATATGTCATTTCATTCGCCGAGCAATTAAAATGTTTCATTCATTAGAATCATATTACCAAGTGTGTGGAGAACGTGACTTTGAAAAACTTGCTCAAATTCAAAACTACTGCTCACGACAGGACGACTGCTTCTGGCAGTGTTTGGAAACTAAGTTGTTTTTAAAGTGAGCTCATTTACGATGACTTAATTCGCCAATATTGGTGGCCATATGAGGGAGGGTACCTTCACTCGTCAGATCTATTTTCTCTTCAACCTCTGGCTGAAACAACGCTCCGTACTATCATATCTATTCGACCTACGCCCAACATTGCCACGTCTTAAATTTGGCAAGCTGAAGTTTCAAGGGCAACGGGCACACTAATTATAAGGAGGAAATTTATAACATTGCTCAACATCGTGCCCTGGAAAGACTATTATTTTGAATACAACTGAATGGAGATAACAACATCATCCGTTTTCAGTCTTCATTTTTTTTCTCTGTACAGAACCTGTCACAGGAATTTCCTTCGTAAATAATTTGCATTCTGAGCGGAGTAATTTTCATTCTATTACCTTTTTGATGTAACCATGACTATTAGATGCTGTTAGGAGAAGGTACAGAGCGATTCTCAAGGCAAACTACTTAAAAAGTTTGTGGCGAAGGTTAACTGCCACGTGGCAGTTCAACCTCAAAGGATCTCTTTTACCGCTGGAGCAACTGTCCTTTATGAGCGGTACATCCAAGTCGAGGCAATGCTATTACAACAAGGGTATAATGTGATGTTAGACCAGACAAATAGATTTCATTGCCGAGATTTCTCAGCATTTACACTGATTTGGGTTGATTTGTTAAATAACGACAATCTAGGTAATTCAAAGAATAGTAGCACGTAAGATTGGTAATTCATTTATTCAGATGGTTAATCAAGTTGTACGCACATAGTACATTGTTTCTGTTTCACACCTTTCAATAGATGAGAGCGCTCACGCTAAAATACCCTTTTTCATCTCGTAATCAAATTTTATGCTTTTTTGCTGGGTATTTCTTTAGTCAATGGCTTCAACTCAGCAGGCTAAGTAGCTGATTATAGCTGGTCATTCTAGTGTAGAAGGAAACAACAGAGTTGTAACCGCCTTACGAAAGTCGTTGCCAATTGGACATTTTTTGTTGCAATTAGTATTCAAGAATTAAATATAATCACCTCTAAAATTCTCATCTTTAGAAGACAACAAACACTTTTTTTTTTCAAAATCTACTCTAAAATGAAAATTCTTACTCTTTGGAGTCATATTTGAAAGTGTGAAAATTGATTAACACAAAAGTGGATATTTTGGGTTGTTAGAGATCACAAGATTTTTGTTGTAATGATGCCAGCGAGCTTCTGCAGATACTACAAGTTAATAAGTTCCAATGTATATACAAGACCATAATTAGATTGATTGATTGTTAGTGATTCCGGTCGCGTCAACTAATGAGGTAATTACTCCCGTAAGTGTAGGTAATGTTTTTCATCGGGAGGTGGCGGTGATCTTCCCCCACTGGATGGCGAGATCCGGCGCCGACCTACCGTCGACTAGCGGTTTTCCCCAACAAGGTATCTCTCTAGCAGGGCGCCGCCTCAGTCGGGACAAGTTCGAAGTCCCCGACCGGTCTCCCGGCATGTGTGGTAGTGTAGTGCATGTTCGTGTGAAAGTGTATGTAAGGGGTGAGGATAGGACAAGGAAGAGGAAGGGAAGATCGCGCGCGGTCCGTGACCCGTTTGTTACGGTACTGCTCCGGCATTCGCCTTGTGTTGATCGGAGGATCCACGGAAAACTACCGATCCGAGAAGCCGGCCGCTAGAATTCTCCTCCACACAGCGACTGAATTCGAGCTTGCTGAAAAGCTAGTGTCGAAAATCTTGCCACCGGCGGGACTCGAACCTAGGACCTCCCGGTCACACGCACTGCAATGACATCAGTTGATGCACTGAGCCATCGCTCCCTCTATGACTTTATTATTTAGGATAAAATATTCAGTCACTGCGAGTTCGCGCTTCCGTTTCATTGATTCAATACAGTTTACACTCTAAACATCTTATTTTACACCCTTCAATGCCTCTTTCACGGTTGGAGCACTTCATTTTTTTTCTCTTATTCATCGCACTAGTTTTCTTCTGGTCTGGTAACCCCTTTTATCCGTTAACAATGTTCTATCTAGATCGGATTTTTGAACTTGCAGTCCACGTCCATGAAATGTTTAGGTTGGACACGGAGGAGTTCTCTTGCACATGGTATCCGACTTCAGCCAATGAGCTTCAGGCACCCGTTCCCGTCACAATATTAGCGGGAATTTTAAATGCAACCAGATACCAATATTATCACCTCCTTATAAGCCATTGAAACAGATTTATGAAACATTTGTTTTAAATATTGCATCTTGTATACCTTCGTGTTAGTTTTGGTTGGTTACATTTACTCCTTTAAAACGTTTCTCAACACTTCTGGCTCTCCATGCAACATGGTGGCGAGCGTCTGATTAGGCGTTACAAATGAAGTGCCCGTGCTGTGGTCACGTGGTTCGTGACGCAATCTGGTGATGCGCAGAACCAGCTACAATCGGTGCACCGAAGGAAACCACTTATGCACCATGGTTGGCAGAACTGCTGTTTACGAGCTCAAACAATTCCCTCAGCTAGGGTTGCCACCTTCAAGGAACACATGACCCAGATATCACTAATTACAGGAGCGGGGAGTGAGTTGACGAAAATAAATACATAAATGCACAATCAACATTTATTACAAATAATATACGCATTTTTACGATTAATTATTTCATAACAGTAAAATATTTATAATGTTAACAACGTATTTATTTCTATACAATCCGTCTATTCTTTTTCAACTAGAGATGGTGAAATGATGGCATACTGATTTTGCCGCGCAACCCAAGTTTTATTTATATACCGTCATTGATATGAAAATACTCGATAAAATTAAATTATTAAACACAGATTATATTTTTAAGTAGTGAAAAAGATACATCATTTCATTTTGTAAATGAGCAGGAGATTTTCAAAAGTAACCCGGAGTCCGGAGATCACTCCTGGAACCCAAAGACTCCGGGTCAAAGCAGGAGAGGTGGCAACTGGCCCCAGCTGCACGGCTCTCTCCATTCATTTCATTTACCGTAAATGTTAGAAAAACAACTCAGGAAACTATTCGCAAACCGTTACAGCAATATGTATTCACATTATTAAGGCACCTTTTTGCTGGAAGTTGTATTAATTACGTTCACTATGTCAGAATATTCTATTGCTTATTTATTATGTACAGTCGGTAACAGTCTTGTTTGTACAGTCTATAATGTGCTTGAAACATTAATTGTGATGGAAAATTGATACTAACGCGAAATATATTAGGAATAGATAACTGAATACTTCCCGTTAAATAAAATGTAACTTTGTACACCTAGACGAAGTGGCCTTGAATTTGAAATTCACCAGCACATTTAGTCCCTCGTAAAACTTCCTAGCGAGCGACGAAATGTGCTGGTGAAATTCAAATTCAAGACCATTTCGTCTAGGTGTACAAAGTTACATTTTATTTAACTGGAAGTATTCAGTTATCTATTTGTGATATATTTTGCGTCAGTATCAATTTTCCACTTATAATTAATGTGTTTCAAGCAAATTATGGATTGTACAAACAAGAATGTTACCAACTGTACGTGGGACTTCGGTTCACTACAACAGAAAGTTCACTACACCTCAGTTTACCATACCAAGAGTCGACTATAATTACAAATTCGGATATATTTCAGAAAACGTCTGCGATAAACAGAGGGTAATCAGCTAAAGAACAATTCACTTTGAACAAATCGAACAACGGTCACATTCGCGACATTTTTTTTTTCGGGTAACAACAGGGAGGAGGGTCTCTTGCACACCGTATCAGACTGCAGGAATGATCTTCAGAAACCAGTTTGCCTCATAATATTAGCGGGAATTTCAAATCCTGCCAGATACCAAAATTATCACTTCGTTACTAAACATTGAAACAACTTTATGAAGCATTTCTTCTAAACATTGCATCTTCTACACCTTCGTGTTAGTTTTGGTCGGTAACTGTTCAAAATTTTGACCACTTTCAAAATGTGTCAACACTTCTCTCTCTCCATGCAACATGGCGGCGAGCGTCTGGTCTCACTTTTCAAACGAAATGCCCGTGCTATGGCCACGTGGTTCATGACGTAATTGGTGATGCGCAGAACCAGCTAAAATCGGTGCACAGGAGGAACCCACCCATGCATTTCCACCATAGTAAAACCATCCTTGAAAACAAACTCAAGACGACACAGAACGCTATGTTATAAGATTTGTAGAACTGTAGTTGCCTGTCATTAATTATTTGTTTCTGGACTGAAAACGTGCTAATTATATACACAATTTTCTATCACTATCGACAAGTCCTAAAGAAAACAGAAAAGCTATGGTCATTCAACACATCCCCTAAACCAAGAAAAAACAGGTGAATTGAAATGACTTTAATTTGTGTATAAACTATTATTGAATATAAATAAACTTATTAAGAAATAAACTTTCTTAGAAGTATATTTTGTATTGAGGGGAATCTCCGCAACGAATTAATAATTTCACATCAAATTCAACGACAAATCAATTATTAGCTACCGAACAATCCTGAGAGAAAAGTCGAATTTCAGTAAGTTATGGATGTCGACTAGAAAGGTCGACTTTGAGAGAATTATATTTACTCTACAGGAAACGTCCTTGATATTCTACAGCGGGGAGTGAGGGGAGGAGAGAACTTTGCCTACGTCACGGCTTAAAAGAGAGTACTAACCATGGTGGAAAGACATGGTGAGTTCCTCCAGTGCACCGATTTTAGCTGGTTCTGCGCACCATCAGTTTGCGTTACGAACCACGAGACCACAGCACGGGCACTTTGTTTGAAAAGCCAGGCCAGATTCTGGCTGCCATATTGCGTGAAGAGCGAGTAGAGTTGAGAAACATTTTGAAAGTGGTACAAAATGCCAAGTTTCAACGCCAACCAACCAAAAATAACAAGATGCAATATTTAGAAAAAATGCGTCATAAATCTGTTTCATTGTCTTGTAACGATATGATACGTAACGATGTAACGTAGATAATTTTGGTATCTAGCTGCATTTAAAATTCCCGCTAATATTGTGACGCAAACTGGTGTCTGAAGCTCTTTGGCTTAATTGGATACCATGTGAAAGACCCCCCCCCCCCTGGTATGAACATGTTGCGCCAAGGCGTGGGGCCAGGAATACGATTATTTTGAAGGTACGAGGTAGGTGTTGGCAGCATTGTAAATCAGTACGTGCCTTTTCGAGTCGGACCTAAGTATATAATACCTGCAGTGTTATTCAGCGCTGAGCAAGGACTAGGGAGCTAGTGCATCAAGAAAACTAGCGCGAGCAAGTCTAATTGATAAGTCACAGCAGTATAATTGTAAACTTTTAACGTTCTAGGTCATTCAAGTTGCAACGTCTTCTATTCGATTCGTTTTATTCCTATCGGACATTCTGCGGTATAATTCGTTTCCGATTTGTTCATCCGCCAATCTTTCTTAGAATTCTCTGCAGTCTTAAGACTTCGCGTCAAAAAAAAAAAAATAAAAAGTCCGAGAGAAAGGAATCTACCGTTTCAAACAGTCAATGCTCCACTTTTTCGTCTCGGTGCGTCATGCATGCTTTGAGCAAGGACGAGGCGTGTGGTGGTGAGGTGTGTTTGCTCTCTCCGCTTCTCTCTCCGCGAGGTCCCTCTCCGTTGGCTCGAGGGTCGCGAACGAGGTTGAGATCTGCCTCAGCATCGAGCCCCACAATCCGACGTTTGGGGCACTCAAGAGCGACAGGTAAACTTTGTAATTTTGTTAATAATTTTGGAGACCCGGTTATTGGGGGGGGGGGAATTTCCAATAGTGAATTCAAGCTTTTTACTCTTTTTAACCCTACAGTAGCCGCTGCATATTTTGAAATATTGGTGGTCGCGGCGGACTGAGTCCGCACTTAGCTAAAAGGGAATATAGGTAAAGTAGATTAGGAAATTTATTCTCGGTATAAAAGGAAATTTCAAAGAAAAGGCTTAGGAATGTTAAAAGTTATTTAATGAAAAATTAATATCAACACAAAACTAATATTTTAACCGATATGTATTAAGACTGTTTGAAATAATTTGTATCACATTCCTAAATTTCTGAACAAAACATTTTTACTCACATTGTTCAAATTAAAAAACTACAAAAAAAGCCGAACACTGCAGTAATAAGTTTTATCTTTTATCCATTTTTTTAATTTTTCAATTTTTTTACCATTTATTAAAACTAAAAGCAACAATGTAAAGCCAGTGCTCGCGTTGGACAGAGTCTGCAATTGCGCAATACACCGAAACAACTACACTAGTCAAAACCGAAACGAAAGAATGGGTTAAACAACTGTTTGTAGAAAGGTACTGAAAACACGAGATTCTTTAGGTGAAAAAATATTAAAAAGTACGAGAAAAATAAACTTGCGCGGACACAAGAGTCCCCGCGCGAGCATACAGCACAATGCTGAATAAAAATTTCATTTCATTTGAATACTCAAAAAGTACATATTTTCTCGTTAATAAGAATGTGTTACTACAATTTCACAAGTACTTTTTTCTAAGTAAACTGATATTTTAGGCCTACAGCACAATGCTTTGTTTCTCAGCCAAGAATAATCTTGTTTGTACGAAAGTTATCCCTTGGCCCGTCCCGACGTGAGCGCTATTGCTGGGTTGGTTGGTTGGTTGACAGCGATTCCGAGCACGTCAACGTCTGAGTTCATTAGTTCCATAAGTGTAGTGCATGTTTTTTTCATTTGGAGGTGACAGTGATCTTTCCCCGCTGGATGGCGAGTTCCGGCGGCGACCTACCGTAGGCTAGCAGGATTTCCCTCAACTAAGTATCTCCCACCAGCGGGTCGCCCCGCCAGCCGGGACCAGCTCTAAGCTCTATGTGTGGTAATGTAGTGCATGTTAGTGTTAGTGTGTGTGTGTGTGTGTGTGTGTGTGTGTGTGTGTGTGTGTGTGTGTGTGTGTGTGTGTGTAAGAGGTGAGGAAGAAGAACAAGGAAGAAGGAAAGATCACGCACGGTCCGAGGTCTGTCTGTTAGGGCTCCGACATTCGCCTGGTGTTGATCGGAGAATCCACGGAAAACTACCGATCAGAGCAGCCGGCCGTCGGAATTCTCCTCCAGGCAGTGACTGAATTCGACCTAGATAACAAGCTAGTGTCGAAAATCTTGTCACTGTAGGGCCTCGAATCTAGGACTTCCCGGTCAGAGGCGCTGCAGTGACATCAGTTGATGCACTGAGCCACCTCTCGCGGTATATTGCTGGGTTGGTTGGTTAGTGATTCCGGGTCCGTCAACAGCTTAGGTCATTAGTCCCGTAAGTGTAGTACGTGTTTCCCCTCGGGAGATGACGGTGATCTTACCCCGCCAGCACCGAGATCCAGCACCGACCTACCGTCGGCTAGCGGGGTTTCCCCCTAACCAAGACTTTCCCACCAGCGGGGCATCGCCCCAGCCGGGACAAGCTCTAGGCTCCCGGCTGGTCTCCCGGCATGTGTGGTAGTGTAGTGCATGTTACTGTGTGTGTAAGAGGTGAGAATTAAAAGGAAAGAAGAGGAAGGACAAGGAAGAAGAAGAAAAGATCGCGCGCGGTCCGTGGCCCGTTTGTTAGGGTACCGCTGCGGCATTCGCCTGGTGTTGATCGGAGAAACCACGGAAAACTACCGATCAGAGCAGTCGGCCGCTAGAATTCTCCTCCACACAGAATTCGACCTAGCTGACAAGTTAGTGTCTAAAATCTTGCCACTATCGGGACTCGAACCTGGGACCTCCAGGTCAGAGGCAGTGCTGTGACATCAGTTGATGCATGGAGCCACCTCTTCCGGTATATTGCTGGCAATTTTTCTAATTGGCACCTATGAGGCTGCCAATGTTGCCAGAAACCTTTGACTCCTACACTCACAGGCAGGAAGCGCTCTAACAACGGACTCAATGATTAGTTATCCATTACCTGAGACGTAGCCGCCTAAGTGAATATGAGATCTAATAAGACAGAAATTGCCTGAGAATTGTCTTTTGCCGGACCTTTAGCCTTTTGCATGCCGCAAGTATGGCTTTCCAGCTTGACCCAAGTACGGCATTGCCAATGGCTTCGATTTTCCGCCATTTGCCATTGTACGCACTTCATATGGAATCGAACCTGCGCTCTAGAGATAGAGAGGCCAGTAAGACTAACTATTCTTTCACCGAGGCGCCCCCCCCCCAAATTGTAGATCTAAGAAATTACAGAAAATGAATTAAGTATTTCTTTATTATTATTCACGACAATTACTTTAAAACTTAAAAGAAAACATGTAATGGACCTACTGTTGTACTTGGGTTTTTAACGTGACGTCTGAGGGTATTATCTTCAAGATGGAATAAGACACGACTTTTTGCGTCTCTCCCGGTCCTGCCGGAAGAGTCACTTTATCTGCAGCACTGCTTAATACGGTCGCGGTCATACGACATCTTGTGGTAGGAGTAAGAAAGACGCAAAAAGTCGTGCCTTATTACATCTTGAAGATAATACCCTGAAGCCACAAAAAAAGTATAGTATGCTAATGAAGTGTACCTAAATTTTAATGACCGGCACATTTGATGCCAGTTACAACAAAGGCTTTCAAATCGATTGTGTCAATCACCGCCAGTTCCAAGGGTACAAGATACCCAATGAGTCACATTACCGTAGTATCAACCGTTGTAATCAAACCCGCACCCACCCACGCTACCGCCAAGTGCATGAACCTGAACACACGTGGTGTCCCGGCAGAAGGCGACCGAGGCGAGAAGCCTTAGTAACAGCCGTGTGTCTCCGCGGGATCAATAGGAAGTGAGATGGCGGCGTCGATTGGAGCGGGGAAAGGCTCGGCCGTGGCCCTGGAGCGAGCGGCCTGCGACGCCCTGCAGGGGACGCCGCCGCCTGGCGGAAAAAGTGTGAGGCGGAACCGCCCACCGCGCCGCACGCCAACTCTCGCCGGCGGGGTGGACAACTGGACCGCCACGGCCCATTGCCACCGCCACGAGACCGTAAGACACGTACCCCGAATGCAGTAGAGTCGTCGTAATTGGCGTATCTCAAATTACCAAATAAAAACAACAACAACAACAAACAAAAACATTGATTGGAGGCATTAAAAATAAGTTTTCTATAATTCCGCAACGAAAATATCTAGATTTTGACATGCTAATCTCTCGCTTTAATAGTATTATTATTATTATTATTATTATTATTATTATTATTATTATTATTATTATTATTATTATTATTATTATTATTATTATTATTATTATTATTTTTCATCTTTCAACTATTAATAGTTAAATTGTTGGGAAGGGATTCTGAAACTCAAGAAAGCGTGCGCAGATGATTTTCTCCCCCATACGTCACATACAGTTTTTGACTGTTTTTGAATAAATAAATAAATAAATAAATAAATAAATAAATAAATAAATAAATAAATAAATAAATAAATAAATAAATAAATAAATAAATAAATAAATAAATAAATAAATAAATAAATAAATAAATAAATAAATAAATAAACAAATAAACAAATAAACAAATAAATAAATAAATAAATAAATAAATAAATAAATAAATAAATAAATAAATAAATAAATAAATAAATAAATAAACAAATAAATAAACAAATAAATAAATAAATAAATAAATAAATAAATAAATAAATAAATAAATAAATAAATAAATAAATAAATAAATAAATAAATAAATAAATAAATAAATAAATAAATAAAATAAATAAAATAAATAAATAAATAAATAATGTATTACAACAGTTATACCTGTAGATACATACGTAACTAAATGATCACAAACCAGTCACAACAATGTCGCAGACGCACTGACACTGGTAAAAATGTGTATCAATGGTTTTTTTAGGTCCCTGAATTTGAATATCACAATGAAATTTCAAAATTCAAAATGGCGGATCAACTCATTTAAAAATAAACAAAAGTGTATGAAAAATATACATAGGGCATTCTGGAGATCACTGATTTTGATTATCATAATGAAATTTCAAAATTTAAAATGGCGGGTTCGAAATGGCTAACTGACTCATAAAAATGAACCCAATCGAGACGATTTTAGAATATCTGTTCAAACTCTAACTATTGTTGGGCATTTCGAACATTTCGATTATATATTTTTTTCATTCTTTTGACATGAAGAGAAAGAGGAAGTGAAAAGACACACATAACATAAGAAGTGGATATACTAACGACTGGAGACTCCCGGGAGATCCAAACTGAGCATGAAGATCATGACACCGGAAAACAAAGATCACTTCGATGCGTCACTGCAAGTCAGATGCTCGAGAAAGGAAATGCTTAAGAAAACATGCCGTCATTCAAGGTCAAAAGGGCCGTCGAAAATGCAGCTGACACACATTTCCTTGTATCATATGGCGAACAAATATTTACAAAAAAAAAAAAAATATTTGAGATAACTATACTCACCAATACGATAATGTATAAGCAATATCCGTAAAGTAAATATTGACATGAGAAATATTTCAAAAAATAGTTTTGTTTTATTTAAAAAACAACAATAAAAGAATACATCACAGTGGCATTTATGTCGTGTTATTAAGTTCATATAGAAATATCCTTATAAAAAATTTAAAGACCAAATCTGGAGCTCTTTTCGAGAAAATTGCATTTGAGCGTTTCTGAAAATGCGGAATTTCGAGCTATATACATTTACAATAGTATAATTATATTGTAAGCAATATTATAAGTTGTATGTGTATTTTTATGTGATACTCAATTGTCACCCATCTGTCAGGAATCAATGCTGTACAGACCTAATTTCGTCGGCACTTATTGAAAAATATTATATGTTAAAGAAAAAATGGTCAACTGTAGTTTGAGATAACATTATTAAGTTCATTTTTACACCCGCAGAACTCTTAGTCTTGGTTTCAACGACAAGAAAATAAGAATCCTTAAAGAACACTAAAAAGTTTAAAGTGCTCGGTGGCCCGTATTAATATTGTTTAAACATTCAAAAAAAATTATATCAGTAATTTTCTTATTAATAGTAATTTTCAGAAGAAGATATCTAGTGTTAAATCTTACTATGTAACATTGCAGTAAAGTGGCTATAAAATAAAAAGGTACATATATGTGCAGCTAAACGTGTGTTATTCTGATTAAGGGCATTCTGCTTGATAAATTAAAAAATTGATTGAGACAGGAATACGCAGGACAAAAAATATAATCCACAATATACATGACTAACATTGTTACGCTACATAGGTTAGAATTCAGCCGTATTATACATACAATAATAGAACACTTTTTCTTAAAAATATACTTAACTTATAGTCAAAAGAGTCTTCTATTCGGAAACAAGAAAAAATTTTACAGAAAAATAACTTAAATGCTTTTTTTTTAATTTAACAAAAGTAGTCGATAAGAAGCAATGAACTCGCGTGTTTCAAGCAACGGTAGCTTTACGAGACCGTGAAAACGACAAAAATGATTGAAATAACGCTCTGGCGCTAAAGTAGTGTGCTCCAATGTCTTTCAAACGAGATTTGATAAGTCGGAATTCCGAACGTGCACTGTAAATTTTGCCATTATGGCCAGGTTTTTGGCTCGATTCAACCAGTGTGCACCGTACACGTGATCCGCGACATAGTGTTGCCGAGGTAATTGGGTACCTCAAATTATAAAACGAAACTGGTTACACTAATAAAAAGGAAATTCATTACGATATTTTCATCCACAATATATAACACAATACATCTACACTGTATTTGACATAGTGTTGCCAACCCCTCAAGACATCCAGCTGTTGATTATTGCCGCTTGTTTGCTTGGTAGGTCACACGGCTCACATCAGACCGCCTCGAATTGCGTGAAATCTCATATTAGCAAAGCTCGGATTACAGTCACTCGACTGTCGTTGCTTTCGAGTAACACTTTGAAACAAGGAAGGGATGTTGAATTCTGATAGAAATGTACGTAAGGGTCATGGATCGTTTGCTTGGGTGCGGGAGGAGCGTTTTGAAGTGCAGTGGTGTAAAGCCATTTATGAATCATTGTTACCCAAATAATAAGTATGCATGTGAATGAAGGAGAAAAATATCTGATATTTTTTAAGAATAAAGAATTATCATATATTTTAAGATAATGAAAAAAATAGTTCTAATACATATGGTTCTAATCTGAAACATTTGCACTATTGCCTTATATACAATTTAGACGTAACGCAAATACTGCAATAAGCAGGTTACTGGATTTAATTTAGTGAATTTTACAACTTGCAAATATATTCATATTTCGTACACATACTAAATATAAAAGAATATTGTTGACATTTATCCTAATACCTTGTATCATTTTGGTTCCTACGAATTAAATTGTGTTCTATATAAATTATACATTGGCCAACCGGCTTGGCAGTAAATTCAGAATAGACTAAAGAAACCAACGAATATTGGTAGAGGGGACCATAATCACAAAATTTGGAGAAAGAAAACAGTGAACTGCCGGGAAATTTTCATTCATCCAGAGAACTAAAAACTATGGAAATAGTTTGCTGGTAACAAATTTTAAACATATTTCTCGCAGTCCATAGTCTTAGAAATATGTTAGGATTCGTTTAGTGCCAATAAAGAAAAGAACTTTAGAATCTTACTCAAATTAAGTTAAAACGTAAGTAACTTATGTCACGCATTTAAGTGCTGTAAATGGCGTCGAAAGGTGTTGAAATGTAGGACATTTAAGTGCAATGCAGTGCAGTAAAGGTAACGCTATTATTATTATTATTATTATTATTATTATTATTATTATTATTATTATTATTATTATTATTATTATTATTTTGATAATCATTTATTTTGTAAATTACCACCACCCAGTTGTACTCAATTACAGTTAAATATATCTTATCTTGATACAAACAGATAAAAATAAATGTACAAAAAGGGTTCCAATGCTGCCAAATTCTTAGAATTGGGCAGAAAAAATTGTGTCTTACAAATTACTCTCTGTCCTTCAAAACACTTTACGACCTCAAATAAAAATACTTTACCACCTTGTGTCAAAATTGAGGAGGAAAACAGGCTAAAACGTCCGCACACGACGCAACACGCGTGGCTTGCCGGCGCAAGGGCAAGAGGTAGCGCGGGTCTCATAAAGCCAAGCGCCCAACCGGTGGGGCCACGTGGCCGCTCCGCTACACTGCACTGCACGGCGCCGGCCGGCCACTCCGCTGCAGCGCTAGGCGGGTCCAGCAGGCACGACTCCGCGCGCGCCGGGTGGCGCAACGCCAAGCGGGGAGGGGGCGGGGCGGGGCGGGGCGTGTCCGCCTTGCGCCTTCGCTTTCGGTCAACCGGCCACTCCTTCCCCGCCCGCCCCCCCTAAGCGACCCACCGACCGACTGCTCGCCCGCCCGCTCGCCCGCCCGCTCGCCCGCCCGCTCGCCCGCCCGCTCGCCCGCCCGCTCGCCCGCCCGCTCGCCCGCCCGCTCGCCCGCCCGCTCGCCCGCCCGCTCGCCCGCCCGCTCGCCCGCCCGCTCGCCCGCCCGCTCGCCCGCCCGCTCGCTCGCTCGCCCGCCCGCTCGCCCGCCCCCCGCCCGCTCGCCCGCCTGCCCCCTCGCACACCACTAGGTTCACCCACTCGCCCACTTGCTCGCTCGCCTGCCCGGTCACCAGCCTGTCTGCCCACCCACCCACCTACCCCCTGCACTGCCTGCCCACCACGCTCGCCCACCCACCCTTTCAACCTGTTCGTCCGGCCGCCTGACCACGCCCCCTCTCCTCCACCCGCGCGCCATCTCTCTCATCTCCCCCAACCCATTGTCCATCACCCCCTTCTCACCCGCCGGCGCACCGGTTGTTTCACCACACCCCCTTGCGTCCCCCACCCCCGCTGCCGTCGCCGGCGACCCCTGGCGCCATTCATCAGCGGCGCAGGTGTGCCCTATAAAAGAGCGATCGGCGCCGAGGGGCTTACCACTCGCCCCTCTGCTCGCCATGGGAGTCCGCTCGGCCGTCGCTGGAGCCCTGTTGCTCGTCGCCGCTGCCGCCGCAGCCGGCGAACCCAACCAGCTGCGTGAGTATGTTGCTCGAGCGAGCGCGAAAGCGCGATCTTTCAGTGACCATAGACCTACAGCCTGGGGAATGATTTTCTTTCCTTTTTTCCCCAATGAATTGTTTCAATCCGTGTGTGATGAAAAAGTGACAGTGCAAGGTGGATGGAACTCGAAGTGAAAAACATCGACTTCAAGAAAATTATGGTAGATTTCCTGTGCAATCACTTGATGAGTGGACATGAAAAATGAACCGAAAAGTGCCTTCAAGAGCAATATTCGCTGTTTAGTTGCATCCATCTAAGAGCCAGTGCAAAAACATAAATTTCAAACCAGTGATATAACGTAAATCGAACAGTGATCTAACGTGTTCATTAAACGCCCCATTGTTTTGGATTTAGAATGAAGATTGTTCTTTTAGAATCAGTCTCACCTACCATGAACGAAACAAATTATAATAGTGTGAGTTCAAAATTTTTTTAATCAGTCATTGAACATTGCTTCTTCTTTAATTACGGAAAATAATATTTTTTTTAAGAATTAAGTCAAAAATAGTGGTTTTAAATCTATTTCTTAGCTGCAATAAATAAATTGTCACAAATATCCTCAGACAGCAGACAAACTATATTTTTGCTCTGTTTTTACTCTATTATGCTGTTTCGTTTTAAATACAACAAAACAATAACGTACTACAAACAATAACGTACTACAAACAATAACGTATTACAAACAATAACGTGTTACAAACAATAACGTATTACAAACAATAACACAATTTAACGACAGGCGGTCGGGGCTTCAAGCCATTTTGCTTCACTTTAAAAATTAGCCGTTAACTAGATACGAGTGTAATGATTATTTAACGAGCGTTACATGAAATGATTTATCCTCTCGAGAACTTATGAACATTGCTATTTTATGCTAAATGATTTAAATATCTTGTTTTTCCAGTAACGAGAAGCAATTATACTGCTCCACGTGCGATTTTACCACTTTATAAGTGTAACGGAACATGTTCCAGTACGGTGAAGCATGTGTATGAAATTACATGTTTTTGTGATACATTTATAGGATAACACAATGATATTACAGAGAATGTGTAAATCATTTTCTTATTAGACTGTGGACGTAAGAACGAAAGTATTCTACCCTATGCGATTAATGAATTGTTTTGCATAGCTCAAGTAAGAGTAAATGTATGTGTTGGTATTTGGGTTCTGAAAAAGGATACGAGGAGGAAGGAAATATCTCGCGCGATTTGGGACCCATTTGTTAGAGTACTGCTCCAGCATTCGCCTAGGACCAGATAGAAGAAACAATGGAAAACTTCTAAGCTGCCGATCAGAGCAGTTGCCGACTAGTTTTCTCCCCGGAGAGCGACTGAATTCGAGCTTGCTATCAAGTTAATATCGAAAATTTGCCACAGACCGGACTCAAACCCTAGGACCTCCGGATCAGATGTTGTTTTAGCCATCTCAGCCATCATGTGTCCTACGTGAATTAGAGGACATTTAAAGAATACCAGAACAAGTTCCTATACGCAAGTACTCATATTCGGGTAATTCAACTATTCTAACACTGACATCACAAAGGATCTGTATTTTGCAATTTGCTTAAGATTTGTAACTCTTAAAAGTCTTGAAAAGCTCATCTTTTATCAAAGTGTTTCTCAGAATTATCGCTACTGAAGATAAGATTGATTCTGCATGAGAACATTCTTCCTGGTCACATATTCTTTTCGTGCAGTTTTCAACTTCTTCCTTTCGAGTTCCCTTGTTCTCTTCCTAGACATCTTGCCCTTCTTTCTTAAAAACCGATTCTATGGGCAAAGAATTCAAAGAACTGTAACTATAAACATATCGTATAATTGTAACTGCACCCCTCCAGAAACGTACAGTTGTTACAAAAACTTACTGGAGCAGGTACTCGTGGAATGAGCCTGTTACTGCTTAAACCCTTTCTAGCATAAAAGCTCTCTAAGAACTAAGCTGTCGTTGGGGACGCCCAGCAAATATAACATCGAATTACGCTTAGTGATTTAGAAGAGTGGTTGATTTTTCGTGTTTCCGGGCGCGTCAACTGCTTCGGTCATTAGTCCCGAAAGTGTAGAGCATGTTTTTTCTCTCGGGAGATGGCGGTGATCTTCCCCCGCTGGGGTTTCCCCCTAACCAGGACTCTCCCACCAGCGAGGCACCGCCCCAGCCGGGACAAGCACTAAGCTCCCGACCGGTCTCCCGGATTATGTCGTAGTGTAGTGCATGTTAGTGTAAGTGTGTGTGTGTGTGTGTAAGGGGAGAGGATAGGACAAGGAATGGGAAGGACAGATCGCGCGCGGTCCGTGGCCCGTTTGTTAGGGTACTGCTCCGGCATTCGCCTGGTGTTGATCGGAGAAACCACGGAAAACTACCGATCAGAGCAGTCGGCCGCTAGAATTCTCCTCCAGACAGCGACTGAATTCGGCCTAGCTGAAAAGCTAGTGTCGAAAATCCTGCCGCCGTCAGGACTCGAACCTAGGACCTCCCGGTCAGAGGCGCTGCAGTGACATCAGTTGATGCTCTGATCTACCGCTCCCGGTTGATTTAGAAGATGCACGACGTTGAATAGAATCAAAAAATAGTAAAATGCCTGTTTTGAAAAATAATGGTGTTTAGCCCCTTTGGAAGGTAAGTTCTTCAATTCTGGCTGGGTTAGAACTCATGACTTGAGATTAGCAGCTTTAAATCTATGCGCATTGCCGTTATCACTAATAGGTTGCAAGTTGCAGGACGCAGACATTAAATTTTCTTTAGCCAAGCTTTACTACACACTTCGAGCAGACACGCCTGTAACCGATGCCAACAAACTTCAGACGCGTGGATGGCGGGCCACTGGAGAGATGGGTCTTTAAGCACTTGACAAAGAATAAGACAGTTCCCTCTCCAGTGAGGCAAACGAACTCTTGAGTTTGTGTGTAGCCACGTGTGTACTTGCGTGTATTTGTGTGTTTGTGAATGTTTTTCATTTGTTTGTGAGTGCTTGGATGTGAATGCTTGAATGTTTTAGCTGTTGTGTAAATATCCTTGGGTGGGCTTGTTTGGGAATGCTTGTGTATCTGTCCCCACGCGCATCCATTGGTAACAACACGTTTCTATTTCATTCTGGTCTAAACGGCTGAGATGTTGGACGATTTGGCGAATTGAGCCTCTCTTTTTTACTTTCTCACTACGGAGTAGAGCGAAATTTATGTAATGCTGCTCGGAAAAACGGGGAATTTTCGGCAGAACTCTTTTTGTAAGGCCCTAGAGACGAAAAAGTGGATAGATTCTGTTGCTAAATTTAGAAAAGAACCCTTTAACACGTGGTGTAGCCAGAATCCACGTTTTGTGGATCCTTGGTACCGAAAAACCGAATGACGACAAAACAGTTTGTCAGTCCGTCTGTGAACAACGTTAACGGCTAAACCGTTCAGCTAATTTTCTCCAAAATTGATATTCCTTAATCAATCTGGCTGATGTCACGATCCCTTGAATTTGAAACCGATATTCCAATTTTGGGAGTACTTTACGCAAAGGCCCTGGGTCATTTTCCAATTTTTCAAAAAGATGGTTTCATCGTTTTTGATTAAACATTGTTGTTGAATTGTCTGAAGAATGTTTAAGAGTCTCGTTCGTTAAAAGCAGATGTGAAGGTCTCATGTTCGTTGAAAACCCTGATTTTTCGAAAATTGCAAAAGTTCCAAAATTTTCCGGCGTCTTCCTACAACTACATCTATAAAGATAGAGATTTTTCCCTTAATGAAATCTGTTCCTTCAAGATAGATTTTGAAATAAGGTTATCTATAGTTTTTCGAAAACGTGTTCTTGTAATTTTCGTGTAATTTTGCATGAAAATACGGGCGAGAAAATACGTGCTGTTTTAGCACCACTAGTTCAATAAAGCTTCCTCTCGGAAGGCGCGACAAATGACCCGAGACAACTACAATTCGCACGGCGGTGTAATTGTCTACCAGTGATTGGCGTAGCTTCTAAAACCGGAAGCTGCAGGCCTCTACATATGAGTATTCCATGCGATCCCTTTTATGGGCGCTTAAAAAACAGACTCCCAAAATTACACTCTACTTCTGGGCATTGATCAACTTAATAATATTTTGTTTTTATCAAATTTGTATGATTTATATTGCAGTTAATTGTGTATACTTATTGGGAATTGAAATTGAAATTTATTGATATGAAAAGAAAAACAAAAATGGTGTCGACTTGTAGGCTTCTAATGTTGCGCAAATTATGTCGTTTAAATATTTCAATTTGTTCTTCATTTCTTCTGGTATCATATACGAATTGGATTTAAAAAATGAAAATCACAGAGATAATTTGCAAGTAACAAAGAGTCATATATCTTTTGAACAAGGTAGCATGAAAGTATTCAATCACTTTTGGATGTGGATGCTTGATACTAAAGATGTTCTGTTTCGGGTTCGTATTCATTATTTTATGATCTTTAGTCAAGAAATAATTGACGTTTTATTTTGGCATACTTTCTTCACTTGCTTTTATCTTATCGAAAGTCTAAACGAACTTCTTAAACTGTGGAGGTCAACGCAAAAAGGGTGTTGAATGCACTTATTCAATCACGTGACAATCGATGTGTTGAAATATTCGACTGAATTTCGTGCTCTTGCATCTCGTTCAGGCAAGTGAGTGAGTGAGAGTGCAAGAGCACGTAGCCCAAGAAATGTAGCGGGCGTGGTGACATTGACCTACAAAAGAGCTGCGGAACAAGCTGCGATACGTCGAGAGCGAAAAAAAGAGCAACGTTAAGTGCAAGAACATGAAAGGTCACGGAAACTTTTTGTTCTTGGCTTTCACGCGTTACCAAAGAATAAAGTATGAGATCCTGCTGTTAAGCTGTTTGAAATATAGATCATTTTGCAGCAAGCAATTGCCAGCTGATTGCGACTTATATGTAAAAAGCTGCGAATGTACAAAATTAAACCATATTTTCAGAAACTATATTTTTCAATATGCTTTGGAATAAAGTACATTAAAAACAGAAATTTTGTGATAACGTAAATAACTACTCATGAAGAGGAAAGGGGATGGAACTGACAGCCACAGAGGTATCACATTGTTGTCATGTTTATATAAATTTTATGCTGAGTTACTGAAATACAGGTTAGGTTAGTGAATGATTTAGATAGGAAAGGATAGATTAAGGAGAACCAGACAGGCTTCTGGAAAAGCTAGTGGAGACACAATATGTTTTAAATTTCATAATGGGGAAGGTTGTAAAAGAAGAGTGGGAAACTTATGTTGAGATTCGTTTATATGAAAGCCGAATTTGACAACTTTGACAAGAAATTATGGGAAATTACAGGTAAAATGTTGAATAGACATCGGATGTTTAGGCACTAAAAAATCGTCTTTTCTGCACCTAAAAAGGCACTAAAAATGTCAAAAATAAGGAGAAAAAAGGCACTCTCATAAGTTACATAAATGATAAAATAAAAAATTGTAATTTTTGTCTATATTATTATGTAAACTTAACTGCACAAAACAAGTTCGTTCATTTTAATGTAAAACTAGATTTACATATTTAAAACTATTCTGTATTTGATTCTTAATAGTTTGCATTAACCAGTAATATTTGCATATTACCAGTAACTTTTCAAGGATCACGATTTCAAATTTGCGACGACTGGGAGACAAAATCAGTTTGATTGCGGAGAAGGATATAAGAACGATGTGACTGGTATATATTTTAGCAGTCCAACACTAGCGACACTGAAACCTTCTGGGAATTTATATTTATTTCTACTTAAACTTTCGGTGCCCTCGGTGTATTGTCAGTCGACCATGTTCACAGATCATGGCTGGTATTCATGAAATAGGGAAATGGAGAAAAATCGGTTGGCATGCTTTCAGGAATTCTCTCGTAATTTAAAATACCAAGGCGTGAATTGAAGATTTCGTAATGAATAGTCACGTCGGACCATCGCCGATTTTCCGATACCTTAGCATTGTGTATAAAAATAATAAAGAAAAAGGCAAAAAGTCCTAAAAAGTGTATTTATGCTAAAATAAGCAAAAATAAGCAGTATAAAACTTCGTCATTTGTCATAATTTATCATGATTCGTGCACATATATTACCAGCCTTTAAATAAGTTCCCTAGAATAAAATAGGTATTTCCCTAAACATCCGATGGCTAATGATGAAGTAGGGGTTTTCTGATAGATTTAGAGATATCTACTTGGAAACAAGATGCCGGGTAACGGTGGATGAAATAGAAGGAAAGAGTTTTGGAGTTACAAAGGTTTCATATGAAGATGCCCCTTGACCCCGACATTGTTCAATGTATAATGAACAAGATTAGAAAATAGAGTCCCATACATCCTGGACAAGAAGGATAGGTCCTGAATATCGACATGTGTCCCACCGTCGCCAGATTTTTCTCTGCTTCTGTCGAATGTCCTGCATTTTTTACTCTTTCGTAATTACACAAAGTCCTACAAATGAGTTGCGTTTTGGAACTACATGTGAACTACATTACAGAATTTTGCGCTACATAGGAGAACAAGAGTGGCTAATTCCTTTCTTAAGCAAGTATTGATATTTTATTCCTTTTTACGATGTAATCTGAGTGCTGAAAAATAGATAAAGAACGGTACTGCGTGTTTGCATCGAAATGCAATTGTCTCTCTCACAATGTGTTGGTGCAAGAGAATCGGGAATGTAAAGGAGAAAAGGGCTCAGTCGATAACAGTGTTTTCATATCGACCAAAGTCATGCTTCATTTAGTATTTTATTTAAATACCCTGAAATAGTTCACGCTTTTTGTCACGTAAAAACAAGGAAACGACTTGAATAAGTCAGGGAAGTTCGTCCTAGAAAAAGAGAAGTCACTCTGTTATTCTTGAACGTTTGCAATATAATTTATCTTGATTTTCTATTTATGTGTATAAAAATAAACAATTTGCTCTGAAATATACCTCAAATGTTCTGAATTATATTGTTATCCCCTTATGGGATGTTCTGGATTCTATTGGTATCCTTATGGGTACAGTATTAGAAGGGTATTTGGAAAAAGGATAAGAGGGAGGTGTAGTTTATGGAAGGAAAAATATTTTGTCCCTAACACATGAGGATGATTTTGTGATTATGCCAAGCGATGTTGGAGGCATTAATTGTGTGTTAAGATGAGTAGAAAAAGTCCTCGATCCAGAAGGGATAGATATGCTTAGAGAGGGAGTCTGGAGTTGAAGGAAAGCTCAACGTAAAGAGAAAGGGAGCTACAAGGTCATGGGGCGTTTAAAAAAATCGTAACTCAGGATATTATGTAATGTATGTAGAAATAAGAGCCTGGAATAGAAACTGGTAGTCTAATAGGTAGAAAATAGAGTCTGAAAAGGATACCAAAACGGAACAAGAAAGGAAATAGATAAGAATATCGAGATTTAGAGTGGGTAATGAAGTTGGACGCAGGACGTACTGAGGGACACAGGGGAAAAGAAATGTAGGATATGGAAAAGATAGAGAGGAAGAGATATAGGAGCGGGAGGGTGTTCTAGGGAGTTGGAGGGCAGGGTACAAGGAAGAAATATTATAGAATGGGTGAAGCAGGTCCGATACGAAGATAGGGGACGGGAGAAAGCGATGATCGAAACACAGGAAAGAAAGAAAGAGCAGGAAATGATAACACGAGGGAAGTAAGGAGAATCGAACGTGTTGTAAAGGTGTGAAAATCAGGAATATAATTATTATGTTAAGTACGTAATGAACTCAAAGTTGTTGGTTGAAAATCTAGAAAGTGCGAATTTAAACTGTAGTAACTAATAAAGTTTTATAAACAATGGCATAACTAATTTTAACGACTCTAAAATATGCACCTCACATAGTAAATGTGCAAGTAAACTGCTTTTTCTAAATTAAAACATTATGTCTTTTGGGTGTAACGTATAAGGCTATCGCCTCAGGCGCAGTTTCATTGATGACACCAACTTTTAAAAAAAAATGCATTTATACATGAACAAGTTTTTCAATTATTTATTTTTATATGTTTAGGAAATAAATGTCACAAAATATTTTTAAATTTGCCAAACCGTATGTAACCCTTCAAGTTAATCCATTTTATATATTGCACTAGTCAACGAATTGTTTGCTGCATTGGTATTAGTCGTTATAAGCTAAATTAAGGATGCTGATTTCATACCTGAAGTTCGTTTCTTTCTCGATCTAGTGCTTTTGCCATCACTATTTGTCAAAATTTCAATAATTAACCTTTCTTTCATTGGCATAGTGAGTATAGAGAAACATCTGTTATGATTTTATTTAAATTATCAGAGCAGTTAAAAATAAATTAGGTCGCACTGCAAATTTATTTTATGGTAGAAATTGAAATGGATTCCATCGTAAACAAAGGCTAATGTTTACATAAAAGATTTATTGTTATACAACACATTTATTACTACTAGTGAAGATAAAGTGATTCTAAATTAAAGACTAAAGTCTTCAAAATTCCCAGGGAATTTAGGAAATGGATTTTAACAGTCAAAGTACTAAAGACAATGTACCAACGGGACTTTCGTAGTTAGCAGCCTTTTTATTACCGAGAAAGATTTCCATTACCCCATTTTACCGCCAAGAACCTTTCCTTCTTTATATTTCTGGCAAATTCTTTATCGCGTAAAAGTACATGACCCTGGGAACGTAAAACGCGCCTGCTTTAAATCTTTTCATGTGGTAAAGCAGGAAGCGTACCGATTATTTATGTCAGAAGCATTCACCATCCCTACTAAATGCGATTACAAACTGTTTTATCAAACCGAGTTAGATGTGGAGCGGAAGAAATAATATACGAGGTAAGTCAATAAATAAGTCCCAAACGTCAGTTTACCCCACAACATGTTTACATTATGCGTGCATATTTTACATAGCAGCTCATGTATGCTTCTCATAGAGGTCGCGGGTCTTCGTGGTCGCGGCCAGGATCAGTACGTGGCAACCAAGACTGCGTACGTACTGCAATGTGTGTGCTGCGGTGTGTGTGTGTGTGTGTGTGTTGCGGTGTGTGTGTGTGTGTGTGTGCTGCGGTGTGTGTGTGTGTGTGTGTGCTGCGGTGTGTGTGTGCTGCGGTGTGTGTGTGTGTGTGTGTGTGCTGCGGTGTGTGTGTGTGTGTGTGTGTGCTGCGGTGTGTGTGTGT
>BLKR01005281.1:0-84316 GCA_011170035.1 Teleogryllus occipitalis
GTATTTCCACGTGTAGATAGAAACCGAGAGATATTTTTTAAGAATTATAGGATAAGAAATATATACATTATACTAAATTTATAAGTATTGTACAATTTTGTACTCATATGTTTGAAATTAAATTTAATACAAACTACTAACCAAAATCTCCGTCCATATTTTATTGCACTTTTTGACACTATGAAAAAGACATGTTTATTTTGGTATATATGTTTATTACAATTCATCTACATAAAGTTGATATGGATATGGGATAGAGAAGATTGCAATCTTCCACCCAGTCAGACCATAAGTAATTACCATTTAAATTATACTACATGTTTAAATAATAACAATAATAATATAGAAATTGGTGCATGGTGAAGTTTAATCACAATCTGTAAAAATGCATTTCTGGCCATGTTTGCTGAAACTGCAATTTTTAAGTTTTTGAACTTGTACTCTATATATTCACTATAATTTTAGGACACCAAAAATGGAACATTATAATTAAAGTTTTTAATTTTTTCAAAGAGATAAGAATGGTATCAGCTTATATTTTTCTTGTGCCAGTCAGTGATCTAAATTGCATGTAGATAAAACCAATTAGATTTCCAAAGTGTTGTGTTTCTGCTGCGTAGGAAAACCAACAACTGGCACATGAATTTGCAAATGCAATTATGATTTTCCTCTAAATAAACAGCTGTTACACCTATATATTAATTTACAACTACAATGTATGTACAAAATTACATTAATTTTATACTGACTTGTAAGTTAACTTTATTAATATATTTTTACAAGTAGGGAAAAGTAACTAAATTATAAATTTTTAATTGAGCAACCTCATGAGCTTGGTTTTACATGAATTCAGTAATTTGTTATTATCTCTGAATTTGAGAGAAAATACAAAGGAATTATTTTAGGTTTTGAAATCGATCATGAGATGTAACATTCGAACATGAATCTGTGTAGTTTCTATACTAGTTGATTTCTCACTTTCAAAAAAAATGTATGCAATTTTTTATCAGAGACACGGGTAACTAATAATAATTATAATAACAATTTGCATGAATATACATCTGTCAATGTACGAAATCATTGCTTTCCAATGGACTCATAAAGACAGGGCATTATTTGCATGGCAAATATTCCTTTGAACAACTTTGAGAGGACGAACTTTCGTAATTGTAAGGAACCAAGAGCCAGGGATAAATTGTTTTTCTGAAAATTCCCAACATCTATCTTAAATTAACTTTTAATATATTATTTGAACATACTATTCCAAAGTGACAAAATAATGAGGAAAAAATATAATACTAGTGATGTATCAAATTTAAAATACATTTAATTTTTATTTTCTGAATTTATTTGTTTTTCCCTCGAGATCCTTCGGAAAGGGCCATGCAAACATTCATTGGTACAATATTTAAAGTTTTAGTCGATAAAAATGGATTTACTATGTTGGCTAATTGCGGTACAATTAAATAAATTACTTATAAATAACAAGAGCAATATTGTGATGCCGACAAGTGAATATGCCGCTAGTTCCACACCGCCGGCATTCGCCCTTTCACTCATCTGAATCAATGAAAGACATCGAGGAAACTTGGTTAATTACATACGAAGAACACTCATTAAAAAGATTAAATAAGAAACTAGAAATGAGAGAGGGTGTGTGAACAGCCAATGCGAAAATTGTCTACTAGTATCACTAGGTCAGTCACTCACGGTATTGCACACACAGCATTGCACAAGGCATAATTCTAGAGCTGAACCCATGGAAATACTGTTGGTGGTTGATTATTACTATTAAAACTTGAATATATTTCAAATACAATACAAGAATCGGCGATGTAAATTTTGCGTAATTCATGTACACATATAATGTTGTGCAAATGAGGTACGAAAATAAAATTGTTAGTCGCGACAACCCAAGAAACCCAAATTACAGAGAATCATACATTGCGATTGAGCATTTTCTTAATATAATTTAAATCTTTTAGCGATGTTTAATTATGAACCGAAGTATCTGCGAAAAAATCATGTTACAAAGTGTACAACTGGTGGCTTAATATAACTCCCACACCGCCCTTCCCACCGACCCCACCAAAACTCTTAATTTACTTGCTAGCACCAAGATGAAATATACCCCTCATGTTGGTTTGGTGGATTGTATCATCATTGGGTTAGTTCAGACACTATCATAACGAACACTGCTCAAGAACGTTCATATGTGACTACGAAGAAAATTTAATAAAATAAGATATTTTCTATATTATTACTTTGTTATTGTCGATGTGGTCGGAAAAAAGCTAGGTATTTGCTGCTAGGAAACAGAATAAACGGCGGTGCTTTGAACACTCGTATTTTTTTTAAAAAAGTGGTATTTTTCTTTCGTAGTCAGATACGTTTGCTTAGTATAGGTTACATATTTACATACACTTTAAAACGTTTTTATATGAAGCAATAGTAAACTCGCTAACTCTTAATTCGAACACGTGAAACCAAAGAATTATCGTCTTCTATACGTGGCAAGACGCAGTGGTATCAATTTCACTGACACAGAACAATGTTTACAACTTTTCTGGTAGGTTCGTATTATAAATTATTTTCACCTAATATTGATCCTTGCGGGATGCCTATTATCTATAAAACACTGTTTAATGTTCTCACATGGTCCATAATATAAATAGTGTTTTGGTAAATTGGATATAGAACACGGCGTTCTCATTTGGTATGCTATATCTGCGAAACAGACGATCGTAATTTGTCTTTAGCCGCTCACTGACTTGAAGATGGTGATTACCAACCTCGAAGTTCCACTGGGAGTCTTTTGATTCGACGCTGGTCGGAGCGACAGTCTAGCGCTCTCCCGCCGCCGCGGCGGCCGCCGCCGCCGCCGCCGCTGCCGCCGCCGCGCCGGGGCTCTGCGCGGCGCAGGCGCTCTGCGCGGGGGCGGCGGTCGCCGCGGCGGCGCCGGGGGCGGCGGCGGGGGCCGAGGCGGGGCACTGGGGCGTCCGCGCGCGCAGCAGCCGCATGGCCATCCAGCCGGCGAGCGACTGCGCGTTGGCGCCCGCGCCCGCGTCTGCGCCTGCGCCCGCGCCCCCGCCTCCGCCGCCTCCGCCCCCGCCGCCGCCGCCCCCGCCCGCGCCCTGCTGCGCGCGCCCGTGCCGCTGTGCCGCCGCCGCCGCCGCCGCTGCCGCCGCCGCCGCCGCTGCCTGGAGCGTGTCGCGCTGCAGTTGGTAGCGGTAGAGCAGCGAGCCCGCGACGAGCGCCGACACCACGGCCGACACGGCCACCAGCACGAAGAGCACGGAGAAGCCGGGCACGGGCAGGCAGATGCCGTACACCACCTCCTCGCGGATGCGCCCTTGGAACACCGTCACCGCCTCGGCGCGCTCCGGGGTGAAGGCCAGGTCCACCTGCCGAAGGGACGATGCTTTCACAAATGCTCAAACGACGTTTTCTCCAAAATGACTCCAAATTTTTTATCAATTACGAATAGTGATGAATACTCTGAAATGCATGACATGTTCACCATTTTGATGCATCCTTTTCTTTATTAAAAATTACACAAAGTTTAAAAAAAAATCTCTCATTTTAATATTTATTTTACGGGCATTTTATACATTATTGCATTTGTGAACGTAAATGTTTGAAACGATTTATAATAATGTTTTCGAAAAGCTAAAGTTTTCCGTGAAAAGAAACTCAAAATTAAGCATTTTTAGACACGCAAAGCATTTTCATAAGAACGGCTCCAAATGTTTCAATGAAAACTTGTATACAGAACTTTTTTATTCTATAATATTCTAAAAAGTATTTCCACTATTGGAGGATCGAAAAAGATGGTAAAAGGTAGGTAGCTAGCACCTGGGAAGAGGGTGAGGCAATGCGGAAAATCCACTAAAGAGATTAGAAAACTACTTTTTGCTAGAAAATCTGAGTGATTCCGTAGTACCACTAGTTTATTAATGAAATCTATTCTTTAGAATATACTATATATTTTATATGTAAATGTTATTAAATATTTTAAAATATGTTTATGAAATGTTATATTTTAAAAAATCATGTTGAATTTTTGGAAAATGTGAAAAGTTTCCACGTGATTTTGCGTGAAATACAGGTGATTAAAAAACAGTTCCCCGAAAACGATTCCTAATATTTTCTTCAATTTTATTTCTCGTATGAAGCTAAGAACGCTGATAAAAATAACGGACCCATTTTCGATGAACGATCTGTATTTTCAAAAAATGAAAAAATAAACTTTGCAAAAAGTCAACATTTCAATATTGACAATTTTTTTAAAGAAATATCTTCAAAATTAGTTCTTTAAATGAGTTAATTTTTTATTTTCTTTTTGAATGTGTAGTTTCTCTGCGAAATTGCTAAATGGCATTTCGCGCACTTCTTTTGCTGAAAGATTTTCAGGAGATGTCAGGTAGCAATGTGAGAAAGGCAACGCAGTGACACGACAGATTAAAATTCTCATAATTACTTCTAATTGTTCGGAGATGGCTGGTAGTTTTGGATTGACGAAGCTGTGTTGAGGTATTGGCTGTAAAATAATTAACTTTCGCACCTAATGCGGTATGATTAGTTATGAGTTTTCAAGTGATGACTGGGATATTTTAAAAGGGACAGAAACTGCGGTATTATAATATTTCGTAACCGTTAGTAATGCGAGAAAGTATATGCTGTTGTAGCATCATTAGTTTAATTAGTTACATTATTTGAAATCATCATTAAAAATTAGCAATAGTTTAGCCATTACAATGTAGAATCGAAAAATGTACAAAAGTAGATTTTTAATGCGTATTGATCACATAAATAAGCTGAAAGAGATTGCATTTTTCTACGCCAAACAAAAACAACTCATGACCCCACGCCTGGAAGGCAATTTAAATGCTTTTTTCATGGACACGAACAAAAACACGAAATCTTCATTAATATAAAAACTCTGGAAAATTGAGGAGAGCAGCAGCGGGGAATTTTTTCCCCATAAGTGATATCTAATATCCATTTTATGTTCATTTTTGGGTTAATTGCGTATCGCCCTTTGTCTTTGCGTGAAATTTTCATCATTCGTTGATCTTCGATCATAAATTTCATATTCGTCGAGTGCATGCTATTTCTTACCGGGTACGTCCCCGGAAAATATTTGCTCTTTTCTTCCGCGAAACCTGAAAAAATCGAATTACTCACTTGCATTTCATGAATGCGATTTGAATCCCAATTCTCCTATTACGTTCATTGTCTATTGTGATCGTAAATTGGAAAACAATACAAACTTAATTGTGGCGAATCTACGTGACGCTATGTATGATAGGCCAAGAGACTTTCCGTGACGTTAAAACCGCGGGCGACAAGTCCTCCCCATTTCTGATATTTTATATAGGAGTTATTGTTACAGCGATTCTAATAAATAATAACTCAAAAATAAAGTGAAAACTATTGATTTATCACATATGAAATAATTTTACATCTAATATGGAGGAATGGATTGCATTGAGAACGAATTGTTTATCCTTTATAACGTAGCTGTAGGAGAATATAAATAAACTAATTTTGAAACAAGGAAAAATTTTACTGAAAATCCCACTTGGACAATTTTCTAAGTACTCTCTTTTGGAGTAACAAATTTAAAGAAAAGAAATTGGAGCTATTTTTGCGAGAATTTGGATAATGGCTCATAGGTTTCATGTTAAATACCGAAAAAAAGTGTTAGATTGAATGTCGTTCACAAAGAGGCAGACTTTTAAAAAAAAACTTTTTGGTATCCAAGACCAACAAAATGTTGATGAAACTATGTGTAGGAGAAACTGATGACTATTCTACGTATATGAGAAATGAGATTGTGACTATTCTATGTATAGGATAAATAATTTATTATGAAGAGGAGGAAAAAATCTACGCTTTGGAAACAGGGCCAAGAAACGTGTTATGTGGAAAAATGGGCTTTTTTTCCTGCGGCATTTTATAATATGTCTTATTACCTAGTAGATACAAGAAAGCACAAGATGTATGCGTGACATCGTTTCTGATTTCTGGTTCGTATTATGGGAGGAGGGGCGCACCTCTGAGATGACCTCGTAGAGGCCGCTCACGCCCACGTCCGCGGAGCGCACTTTGCGGTCGGACACGACGACCGAGCGGCGGCGGCGGCGGCGCAGGCGGCTGCCGCCGGCGGCGGGCGAGGGCGGGGGCGAGGGCGAGGGCGAGGGCGGGGCGTCCTCCGCCGACAGGTGGCGCGGCCCGTGCGGGAAGCGCTCCGGCGCGTCGCGGTGGCCCTGCAACACAGGCCAAACATTCAGCACCTCTGAATGAAACCTCAGCACCCCTTACTGCACTAAGTACTGCAAATAAAGGAAGAAATGGAGTTAAAAAGAAAGACAGAAACAGTGCTGAGAAGTAAAAAAATACGATGAATGACAATAATAATAATAATAATAATAATAATAATAATAATTATTATTATTATTATTATTATTATTATTATTATTATTATTATTATTATTATTATTATTATTGTTGTTGTTGTTGCTGCAAGAAATTTGGAACAGCTCACATTCAGCGCAAAGTATTGTAGAGGCACCGATACTCCCTAGATCTGCTTCTTAGGAACCTGGTTGCAACCCGGAGTAGAATTTATTATCAACCATGTTACAACATCTTTAGTCGTGAATTAGAGAAATAATGATTTTAATAATAATGTTCCGAATTATTGTAGCAAAATGAAGCTGCATTGTCATCAAAACTTGACTTTAGTATCTAACACTTTTATTGATTTATTACACACGCAAATACTTATTTCGGTTAAGCTAATTTCAAATTGTAAATTATTAAAACGTTTACATTTTACATAATTCACGTATATATTTAATTCATTACAAAATACACTAAATGATGATCTCTAACACCATATAAGCACAATTCAGAAGAAATAAAAAATTGTTCTGACTTTGAACTATTTTAAAAACGTGTTGAAAATGAAAACGCTAAGTATGAATAGTGTCATTTGCTTAGGAACTCAGTTCAGTTCATCCAATATGTTATGTCAGTATTACACATCTATTTACGACAATGTTTGCGACGTTCATGTTTTGATTAATTAATGGTTTTCTCCCTTACACAATCGAAACAACGTAACTATTCCTAAAAGTCAGAGTTCTGATGGCGTTATTACTTCGCTTACTTAAAATACATTTTTGAATAAAATAATAGTGTATAGGCGCATTCTTTACTTACCTCTGCAATGATCATGGATCATGAATGTTGCACTACCTCGAATTAAAACAGTCAATAAAAAATGTCGCCTGGCAGGACTCGCCTTACTTGGTCTGGAGGCCACGTGCTATTAACTTTGCATCCTATTTGCGTTCCAATATAGACGGACTGGATGTAGGAATATGCATGACTCATATGCGAGGAATCCGGTTTGCATTCACTAAAATAGATCGATTAATGCGTCTCTCTATAAATTTCAATTAGCTGCTTTCCACCTCCCCATTAGGCTTTCACCTACTTGAGGTTGAGCGAGAAGTTGATGATTTGCGTGTGGGCAAAAGCTGTCTAGCGTAACCATGATTCTACCCTATCTGTTTTCTTTATTATTTCTTGTAGGATGAGCATAATATGATACAAAAATCTATTTGTAGACGGGCTTAATTATCTTTGTATGTGGTTATTAGAATATAGGCTATACATACAAAATTAAAGTTTTCAATTTAATGGAATGTTGCAAAAATTTTGTTATCTTCATGATCCGAAATCATGACAAGTTTTCAAGGTCACCCAATTTTTGTACTATAAACATAAGAGAGAAAAGGTGGAAAAACAATTTCAAACTCTAAAGTGATAATTTGACGAAGAAAATAATTAAACGCGCAATATTTAAGTTCAGAAGACATAAAACGTTCACGTTCTTGATCATCGTGAGAGTATTGGATTCGTCGGTCCCCTAGAAATGTCGCACATTTCAAAAATAGTAATTTTAACTGCGGAAACTGGTTTTTCAGAGGAAATTAGTAGATGCCAAGGCATTTATTGGCAGCGTAACAAACGGCTTCGCTCGGAACAAAACTATTCCACAAAATAATACATTTTTAGAAGTATCCCTTTCCTAGATGCCTATGGCATGTGTGCACATAGTACGAATTTTCTGAAAGAATTGACACGTGCGAAAATAACATTGAACAAAAATAGAACGTGAGCTAGCTTCTAGTAGAAATAATTTTGGCGAAAGTGTACACTCAAATCTCGAGTTGGAAGGAAAATGTAAATATGTCATATTTTGAAAGGTCATTCCCTCTACGAAAAGATTTTAATTCAACTGCGAGATTTACGTTCGCCGCCAATATTATCTCCTGTTTTTGCCTCCTTACCGTTTATGACAATACTGTAGAATGCTGTCAGCAATGCTATCCTTAATTTGAGGAACATTTTATTTAAAGCAGTGTTTCAAATTTTGTGTTGATTCGAGATTGCGTATATTACACGTGGATAATTAGATTAGGAAAGGTTTAAAATAAATGGGTGTTGAAGAGACTAGGAACATTGCTACACTAGTAATGTTGATCATACCATTTCTGATGGGAGTGTGAACGGTAATGCGTGGAAGTTTCAGGAAATGAATTTGAGATGAAAAGCTAAAGTGTTCGGAGAAGTGAAAAATAAAAATATTAATTGTCCAGACGAATATGGAAAATGCAAGTGAATGGCAGCAGATCATATATGAAATTAAAAATTACTCCTCTTCTACAAATTCCATAGAATGTGTGGTAGAGGAGTCATTTTTAATTTCTAATTTCCACTTTGTCAGCGTGATGATGGGAAGTGCATTAGTTTCACCTGGAAGGGTCGTGCGAAGGGGTCCTTCTCCAGCTGGAAGTCGTGCGCGCCGTAGTGCGGCTGCGGCTGGGCGCCGGGCGGGCGCGTGGGCGACGGCGCGGGCGCGGGCGCGGGGGCGGGCGGGGGCGGGCGGCGCTGCGCCTGCGCCTGGGGCTGCGCCCCGGGCGGCGCGCGGTCGTCGGAGCTCACCACCACCGGGAAGTGCGGGTCGGCGCCGCCCTCGTCGGCCGCCGCCAGGTCGTCGAAGAGCAGCAGGTCGTCGGGCGCGTGGGCGGGGCCGGGGCCGGGGCCGGCGCCGGGCGCCTGGTCCTTGCGCTCCAGGGGGCCCCCGTAGCCGTGCGCCGGCGGCAGCCCGCCCAGCTGGCAGTGGTCCAGGCAGCCGTGCCGGCAGATCTCCACCTGCGCCCACACACGCAACGTGTCTCAGGAGATGTCTCAAAGGCACGAGCGCGTAAGGAGCCGAAAGGCGTTTGGTGCTGACCTTGCACTTGATGTGCACGCTGAGCGCGTCGGGGAACTTGAAGGCGTGGAAGAAGGCGTAGGTGATGACGGAGGCGCGGTCGTCGGCGGCGCGCGCCTTGAGGAAGCGGCTGATCATCTTGGGGCGCAGCACGCAGCCGTGCTCGTCCGACAGCTGGATGACGTGGCCGCCGCCGTCCGACGCCGCGCACGACTTGACGCGCATGTCGAACTCGCCTGCGCCCCGACATCAACAACGTCAGCGACATGGCGTACACAAGAGATGGTGTTTTGAACAAATGCGAGTGGGAAAATCTGTTATACTCATAATAGAAATGCGAAAGTTAAATTGGTTTGGTTACATGAAAACACTAGGTTATGACGAATGGACCGAAAAGATTTCTGGTTGATTTGCATTTGACTCATGAAAAAGAGGCAGATACAAAAGAAAATGGCTCAAGGAAGTTTCTAAGAGCATGCATAGAAGAGACCTTAACGAAGAACTTTGCATATGAAAAATTAGCATTGTATGTACGGTGCGTCATGCCACTCAAATTCACTTGGATAACTAACATTGAGCAAAAGGCTGACCCTTTCCTTTTTTTCTTGCGACTTTCAGTCGATGAAGTGGCAATTAGCAAAGAATTACTTGAAAAGGCACGCGTTTGGGAGTGGACCGCTGTGTGGCCTTATGTGGCAGTTCAAAATATCCGTTAAACACGAGTAGCAAAAAAATCCAAGTTACTCAAAAATGATATGACAATATGTATATCATTGAATTCATCTTTTTACGCTCATGATAGACTGAAAAATTATGTTTCATTAAAAAAAGTTACATCAAACATCTCATAAAATACAAGCGATAAAATATAAATGAATACACGTATCAATTATCCCCATTCATTCATGCACTATCGTGAAAACTGCATTGCAATAACTTCAACTTTTCAAAAGTTACAGGAGGTACTAAATTTACGTGACTCATCGTGTATTTGATTTAGGAGTATAACACATAATATAATAAATAAGAATAATTGAGTTGCGCTCTGTAGGAAAGCGCGCCATGAAAGGAGGATCTCACCGCGGTAGTCGTTGATGGCGACGACGAGCGTGAGCGTGGAGCCGAGCGGCACGATGCCCGACACGGGCGGCGCCCAGGGCCCCTTGCCGTGCTGGATCTCCATCCAGCAGTCCACGTTGTCCCCTGCGCGCACCAACATCGCATTCATGGAGATTAGCGTAGGAATATCATTATTACGGGATGTGGTTTACGGAATTGATCAATTAATGAAACACAACAATTTGTTCAGATAGTTGTCTTCATTCCTTGTGATGTTTGTTTTTACTGTAGCCCTGATGAAGGAATTATAAATTCCGAAACGTTGGCAAACTGTGTGTCGTTCATTGACCAATCCCGTGAACCACATCCCGTAATTTATCAATGGCTGTAAATACTGCAATGAACCATATCATTATTATATAAGGTAATTGTAGAAACAGATGATGAACAACTGAAACAAATGAAACTCAAAAGGGTGTGACTTTATAGAACTCTATATTAGGGTAAGTTAGCGCTCAGTCTGTCGCCACACTTCGGAACTTCTTCCATTTTGATCTTAACCTGTTGCAAAAACTCATTTTAGACTTCATTCGCTATTGGTTACGTGATTGCTGTGGGGTACGCTATGAAAAAAGTCTCTATTTACGTGTAATTTTAGCCTCCATTGATTGCATGAGAATTATTCGGAACGACCCTTCCCTCCAAAAATTATCGAATCCAAAGTCAAAAGAAATTTAAAGTTTTGCTCATTCGAAATTTTCTGAGATATGAATGAACGAGATCTCCCTCAAAGGAGGCATTGGATTGTAAATACTGTGCGTACGACAGGGAACTTCCATAAGGAACGCGATTAATTGACATAACTGTCAAGTGTTCGTGATTGCACTGGATCTGGAAGTTTCTATCAATCAACCTAGAACATAAAGTTTTTTGACTTTGGTTTGCAGCAATTTGAATAATTATCAAGAGTGAGATGCCAAATACCTCAGAGTTTTTCTTGATACGCACTGAATAAGAAAACCCCAAATCAAAATTAATAAAGCACAAGCAGCCTTGTTCAAATTATATCCCCTAATTAACAGAAAATCCTCCGTGAAGGCCGAAATTGCACTGCTCTAACATAAAACTATCCTTCGTCTACTTCTAACGTATAGTTGCCCCATTTGAGGAGGTGCTGCCCCTACTATAGTAAAACCACTTCAAACTTTTCAAAACAAAATACTTCGTACTGCAGCAACAGTACCTTTATTTTGTTTTTGATAATCAATTGCATAAAGAGTTTGATCTTTCCACAACATCCCATTTCATTTCCAAACTTTCTCCCACACTTTTCAATCTTTATCATTTTCTCGAGCAAATAGTTTCCTACTTGGAAAATACTACACCCAAAGGGAAATTCAATCCAGCTTCCCCAAAGATAAATTAAAAACTCTTTAATAACACTTCCTCTAAACTATATAATTCCTAACCTTCCACCATTCTTTGAAATTACCCCAACCACATATTACATATAATTGAAATGACTCCAGAGGGAGTGGCCTCGCTCATGTTAAGGCTAATTCTAAGTTAGCTTTTTATTAATACATCAAAACTCTCTTGTAAAGCGCTAATATGCTGCATAAAAAAAGTGTTTGATAAGAAAAAGCTTGAGATGCAAGCATGGGGTTGTGACTCGCCTCTGAAGTCGAGCTGGATGACGTCGAGGTCCGCGATGACCATGGGCGGCTTGGAGGCCGTCTTCTCGTAGTCGTTGAACCACTCGCAGCGCAGGCGCTTCGCCTCGTCCCACACCTCGAGCAGGTCCTTGTCGTACTGCACGACGACGGTGTTCTCGTAGAACTGGCCGTGCAGGTCGGGCTTGGTGCCGCAGCGCGCGTACGCGATGCGGAACTGGAAGGCCGTCTTGCCCGTGGACGGCTGCACGTAGACGCAGCGCGGGTCCGCGTACTGGCCCTTGGACGACACGATGCCCTCGAAGGGGTGCGTGAAGGAGAGGTGCACGTCCATGTGGTCCTTGCCGCACATCACCTCCAGCGACTGGATGGCCGGCATGCCCTCGGGCCGCTCCAGCGGCCAGATGTCGCCGCCGCCGCCCGCCGCGCCCCGCGCCGCCTGCTGGGGAGCATCGCAACCGTCATCAGCGGGGAAATAACCATTCACACGAAACGTTTATTCTACAGAGATCTCACACACACACACACACATCCTAGTAATCTATTCACCAATAGTTTACTTCCCTGCCACTTAAGAATGATGTTCCTTAGTTTTATTCGGCACGTGAATCCTCCGTAAAGCATTACAGGGCAATTATGAGATTAAATCAGGGTTTTCGTAGTGTAATAAGTTAAAGCACGTGTAGTTAATGTTACAAGAAAATGATTAAGCTAACTTGTAGTTTATGTATTTCTTATCTAAACGTGTAAAACTACGTATAACGTGAAGTGCGATACCAATTAATTTCCATATCTCAATGTTCCAACAGTCTCTTGTAATCTAGGCTTAAAGTGTTATAATGAATACATAATAAAACGCGTTTAATTACGTAGTTCGTAACAATTATCGAATGGGAGTGCTATTCAGCAGTTAACGCACCACCGATGATAATTTTCAGTATCCAAAAGATTAGCAGGTTCTGCTGATTCACTAACATCACTGAAGCGTATAAAGAAACCTTTAGCTTTTCTTAACCACACTAAAAATGTCATTAATGTTATCACATGAAATTGCTAGTGGTGCATGAATTACGATGCAGAGATTCTCCATGCTGAATATCGCGCTGCGATTTTAAAATGTTCATAAAAGGTAGACATAAAATGTGTTGGAGAGTGCAAGTAGAACGCTGTTATACTCAAACAATTTACGCGGCTACAGTGGCTTGTTGAAGTGATTAGTTTGTAGAGCCACATGACACAATGGGATTTCCGGAACTGGATGCTCTGAGTCATGTAAGTAAACACTCGAGGAAACTCTTTGCACCATAGACGATCTGAATAATTGAGAATATCTCTTGGGGAAGCAAATATTTTGATCATCGACGTCTTTGTTGTATGACTGACACTAGAGGTTGCTACAGATATTGAATAGGATATTATAACTTCTTATAATAGCCGTGAGATTAGACAATTTCACCGCTATGATTGTCAGAGATATTATGTATCACTCACTAGAGAGGCATGTGTAAAATCCAGTTTGTCTCTGATTTTTGATGGGAGGATTAGTAATGCAAAAATATTCGTTGCCTTGACTCCAATGTATCAATTGTAAGTGATTACTGCATTGATCTATTGACATTCGGTTTCGACGCGGAGAGACTGTAGAGTCGTGTCTTAAGGACGGTGAGCTCTGAGCAGCAAGCCCCGGGGCCGGCCTGCGAGAGTGCGCCGCCCCAGCAACGAGGTCGAACTGCAACCCGCTTGACGAGGAAGTCTTGCGGGTTGCATCTCCTGGAAGCGTAGGCGTTGTAGCTCCGCGCAAACGTCATTTCTCATATTGCTCATGACCTAAGACCAACAAGAGCGCATTCAAATTTTCTTTTCCCTCCTGATGTAAAATTATTAATTCATTATGAAGCAAATATATTCGTGAAGGACGCATGTTTATCAAAATCTGATAAAGAATACGCAGAAGACAATCGCTTTTTTACGTGCAATGACAGGTCCGTGGACGACAGGGTAAACTCTAAAGGCCCATTCACAATGCAAACATAGCATAAGCATAAGCATGGCGTTAACATAAAAGTTAGGACTACGTCTACAAGTGGACTCATTCACAATGCGTTCGCATAAGCATAACACGTAAGACGTTAACTTAAGAGCTTGCAAGCTTCAAGCTTCTGTGCTATGCTTATGTCAGACATAAGGAATGAGCCAATCACAGTTCGTTAACTCAAAATCGAGTATCGAAGTCGATCGTGTCGATTCGTGTGCTGCGTCTCATAGCCAATAGAAACTCTTATTTTGCCTGTGTTTATGTTCGACATTGTGAATACGCCAACTCTTCGCTTGTGTTAATGTCTATGTCTATGTGTTATGCTTATGTTTGTGATTGCATTGTGAATGGGCCTTAAAGACTGCGAGAAGAACAGGTGCACGTTTTACAGTGCTGGAGATCGCCCAAAGCGACTGAATGACCGACATGCCCTCGCATGCTCTTGGAGCCAGATGTCGACCTGAGGAGGAAATTATCGACACCGGCAGTTTGTATCGTACAACGATCGTACGATACATTGCATTACTATCTCTGATACGTATATACGTAACAATGCACTTAATATTGAGAAGGTTATGTAACTTTTGGGTTCCCCTGGTACCGAAAATATTTTTTCAAAACGTCCGTCCATCTTAGAACAACACCTGCGCCTAAAGCAATCGAGTTTTGCTAAAATGAAATCTCAAATCGATATCGCCCGACTTAATGCCCGGCGAGTTTGAAAACAATTATTTGAATTTTGCGCGCACTTCACTTCAAATGTCCGGGACATTTCATAAAACAACTTCTAGCATTTTCTCAAAAGTAGCTCCAAATTTTTTCTTTAAATTTCTTGTAAGAATGGAGTGAAATACTTGTAAAGATGGCATAGGCCTCATTTTTATTTTTAACTCTAACTTTTTTAAATTGCAATAGTTTGTACGTTTTGGGGGTTCCTTTGTACAATAACAATACTGAAAATAGAGAATTTATTTAAAAATAAAATTTGCTCTCCACCTTAATGATTTAATTAATCTCGGGTATATTATTATTTAAAATATTAATAGATTTTACTACTTATTTAACTACTCCTACTTTTTATTTTTCGTACACGTAACGTGATGGTGCGGTAAAAACGGCGATTTTTTTTACAGGAAACCTGGAATTGTAGTTGGGTCTGCTAGAGAAAAGTGAATAAATCGTATTTCGACACATAAAATTTCTTCCTTTGGGATGTTGTATAGTCAGATTTTACTATTGTCGGCTCTAGATGTGGAACAATTGGTATACGGCAAAACGTCCGTCCGTGTTTGTGAACAACACTAACCTCTAAGCGGTTCTTAGGAATTTTGCCAAAATGAACAATTATTCTCGATCTCTGTCGACTGATTTTAGACCCTATCATTTTGAAAGTCGTTCTTTGAATTTTGGAGATACTTTATACTAAGACCAGTTTAAAAATTTCCTCAAAAATGGCTTTTTAAAAAAATTCTTGAAAGAATGGAGTAAAATACACTTACAGTGATGGCATCGGTCCGATTTTGTCAGTTAACTCTGAATTTTCAAAAAATGCAGAAATTTGAAATTTTTGGGGACCCTATGTGCAATTACATTTTTGAACACAGAATTGTTTATTAATTAAAATATTTTCCTCAAAAATAGTTATTTAATTAATTTCAAGCTCTTTTTTGAAAATATTAGAAGTGTCGGCCCAATTTTAACTCTTCGTTAGGGAGCTCGGCGTTTTCTCGAATCGCAGTTTGTCAAGCTGGGCCTAGTAACCACATATGTTTTTAAAAACATTTTATGAATATATTGGAGGAAATTTATTATTTATGAAGTCTCGGAAGTATTAGGAGGTATATAAAGGAAATGAATGTCAGAATATTCTATTTATTTTATATATGACTTAATTTACATATTTATGTAGAACAAGAAAACTCAATATTATGTAAACTCAATACCGAACTAGAAGTCATCATTATTTCCTACCCTATTCTTTATCAATAGCAGTGTTGCTTATATTAAAGCAATTTGATAATATATTTTGCAAGTTTACGTATGTATAAGAAATATGTTTTTTACATAAATATTTTGTGCTACAACATTTTTTTTGTTTCCTTGAAGAAGGACCGGCACCTATATCTCCTTGTACTTTGTGGTCCGAAAGTATTTTTCCTTTGATTTTGGTTTTCTTCTCTATTAAATCAGCATCTTTTCAATTTCTACTGGTAATGGTGGATCTTCTTTGCAACTGCTGGAGTAATCAACGTCGAGCCAAGTTGGTACTCTGATCGATGTGGGTGTTGTTAGCCATTTTATAAATAGATGACTTTCCCATTCATTGAATTAATATTTTGAAAAGTAGAAAAAAATCCATCCACCATTTATTCGTCACGTTACTGTCCTTGTGAAAAAATAAGTGCCCCCTCACAATGTGATAATGATTTTGTTGTAAACAATCTTTGCTTACTTCGCGGTACATATCTAAATTTACAATTTTCTTTATCATTTTATTTCGAATCGCAATTTTCTTCCGAATTATTAATGTTCAACATCGTCTTCTAAATCTTCGTTCCCGTATCTTTCCTACATCATCTGCAATTTATAAATCAAAACGTTTACGCATATTGAGAGTAGCATAATAAAGCATAATAAATATTATGCTATTCTAACTCCCACAAACACAGTAAGCGCGTATCAGAGCTAAGAAGGGTACCCAACGCAAGTCTTTCTGCGAACTGCACACGACGCCTCCTGGCGCGCGGGGTCTGGGAATCCCACGCGTCGCATGCCAAAGGAAAGAGGATAATTGACTTTGACCTGAACATGGGCCTCGTGACTGGATGCATATGGAGTTCTTAAAACGCAATGGATCTTCTAGACCAAAGCAGGTGTAATGAAGGGTTAACATTGTGAACATTTCCGGCGGTGTCTCCGAAAATTAACAAGTAACAGCTTCTGTGCGTGTTCGTATCGTCTGTGGGGCACAGTGAAATGTTTTAACACAAGAAATGACTGGAGATAGGGTGTGGAATACAGCCGGGCGAAGGAGGCAGAGGCGGTGGCCAGTCTCGAGGTGGGGGAGGCAAAAGCCCAGGACGCGCGAATAGAGGAGACTACAGTCAACTCAACTACAGAATCAAATACAAAATACAAATTGGTTTGACTAACACTTAGGTAAGAGTACATCATGCATTCGGCTTAATAAATTAACCCTCCTTCAATCTGGTAGGATGTACCACACCCACGTGACAATTTGAGCTTTTTAATCAATGATGTATGATAAGTGATGTTTGGTGCAGCTTACATTGCTTTGTTTCCTAACTGGAGTTGTTTCATGAGATTGGCAATGAATCCAATGGGCCCAGATTAATAATGAGAAGAGACGTAAGCTGGCCTATGGACTGAAATTTCCAGGTTCGTTGTGTGGCGGAATGAGGTTGAGGAGGACGACCGATGGAAGCGCAGGTGAACGAACGGGTCCGAGGAAGGATGAGGAAGCGAGGGAAGTTGGCGTCTCCGCCAGAAATTCACCAAAAGAAAATTTAAAATAATGCGAAAAACTTAGTTAATAATTATATGTGTATTGTAGGATTTATTATTTAACTACGACATTGAAGAATTATTATCAAACGAGGCCGTAAGGTCAAATTTGATAATTATTCGAGTATTGTAATAAGATATTAGGTTACGAATACGTAACATTTTATCATTATTGATACATCCTTAGAATAATGTTGATTATTACCCAGTCATTAAATGATTTGAAATATATAAATATTCTATTTCTCTGAGCTTATCACCAAAAGATGAAAAATATTTGTAGAATATTTACTGTATTGCTCCAGAATTTGTAAACCTTCATTTCATTAGACTTGGATAATAAGTTAGTAAACAATAAAACAATTTTTTTGGAGGAGGAAGTAACTTTTCATTTAGTGCATGTGTTTTACTTTTCAGTAGTAACGTTTTTACAGCTCCTTTTGTCCGATGTAATCGCAAGGGTTCAACTAGTTATTTTAAAATGCTTATGAAGCATTGATGGTGAACTTGACAATCGCAAACAGAATTATACGCGCATCCGCCGTATTGACTGTGTATCCGGCCACATTGCATTCTCGAGACCGCTTGCCGTTGCAACCCTCAGGATCGGATGGTGCGGCCAGCGTGACGATTCCGAAGGAACGTCAGCGGAGAGCGGGGGGCGGGGAGGGAGGACGCAGTGGGAGCGGGGCGGCGGAGCGCTGCGCCGGCTGCCTCGAGAGCGGATGCGACGCGGCGCGACGCGCTGCGCCGCGCCATTGTTAGTGCGTGGCGTCCGCAAGCGCGGCAAAAAGCGGCAGCAGCGCGGAGGCCGCATCGGAAGGCGACCGCTCCGACTAGGCGACACCCCCCTCCCCTTCCCCTCCCCCCCATCCCCACCCGCTCCGCTGCGCGCGCTCTCGCCGCGGCCTCTCGCCGCCCTCCGCGCATTTCGCTTGCCCCAGGAGGATGGTTTCCGTTACAACGAGAAAAAAAGTCTTCAGAAGTATTTGATTGCCATCAAAGATGGCAACCTGAATGAAACAAAGTCTCATAGTACTGATTATGTTATTTCTTTGGAATTCACGTCACGTAATAACCTATTACAAAAATATGAATGTTTCTGAAGTTGAAATTCCTGAAAGACTGAAACCTGGGATGATTCAACAAATTTAGACTAAATAGTACAATTGTATTTATATTATATTCCTGGATAATTATTATACAATCCCAGGGACAGCATGCTATATAACATGAGTAGCGAGCTGCAATCTTCAGGTGTCAAGAGAGTCGCACGAATTTTTCAAAGGTTGAACAAGCTAGTTTTTAGATAGTACTAATTTGTACCTAACAAACTCCTGATTAGCAAAAGTGTATTTGTTCACAAATCTAATGATTCTCTCAGTATTAATAAAACACCTTAAAACATTTAAATTAAAGTCTTTTATTAACATAGGCTCATTCAATTGTCGGTTACATGTGTTTGAAATCTGATAGGTGGTAAAATAAAATAGTTAACAGAATTTAAACGTACATATCTTAGAAACAGTGGATACTTTCTTAGACATATCGACGAATGGCAAATCTGAAAACCCTGACGGAGTACCGAGCAGAAGCACATTGCGACGTTAAAATTACATTTTCATTTTTGCCTGCAAATTTGAAGTCGCACCACCATGCTGGGAGAGCCGCAAACGGCCTGGGAACCGCTCCTAAACAACATCATACTTAACGTAAATCCTGTACAGTACAAATTGAATAAAATTACAAGAAAAGGAGAATTAGCACTAATAGAACGTGTTTTGTTTGAAACGTAGTACATTTTCAGCTTCTTAAAAAATGTGCAATTCTCGAAGTTTTAAGCGTACCATGTTGAGAAGTCAGTTTACTTAAATGTAAAAGAATATTTACAAAATGTGGAATTACTTAGTTGCAATATTTCTTACGATTACTTCGACCCAAATAGTTAACTGTTACTTGATTAAGTAGCCTTTTGTGCCGTATGTAATTTGGAAAAGGAGACAAAGGGTATTGGAGTCCACTCCGCGCTGAGCTAGCGACCCGTTCACATCGTGCTCCGCGCAGCTCAGAACGTTACAACGTGCATCAGTGCAGTAGCAGTGAATTAAAGTTTGTGTATCAAACAGTTATTTATACGCCACAAGTGCAGTGAACCGTTTTAAAGTCGTGCTATTGATTTTCCATCATTAATAGCAGCTATCAACCACCAAGCCCTGACCTAGGTCAGAGCATAGCGGGAGCCATGGCGCTCCTGTACAACCCAGCCGAAATGGAAGTCGCCTACGACCAACTCGGGGATCAACACATCCTCGCAGATTCATCAGGCAGCTCCTTCAACCACATCATTGCATCCAGCCAGGACCTGCAGGCAATTAACTCCGATCAAGGAAACGGTATCCCAGCCGCCGACCCAACACAAGGATTCACAAAGGTCAGTCATACCAACGCGGCCAGCGGCCTGCCTAACGGCCAAGCAAACCACGACCCCGCTAACATGAACGGCAGTGATAAGACCAGTATCAGTGCAAAAAGAGGCCATGGTGACAGTACCCCCCCAGGCAACAATGAACATCCTCCTAAAAAACCAGCCAACAGTGATAATAGTGTGTATGCAGTGCCCGTTGGTAATAGATATGCTCCCTTGGAAAACCTAAAAGACCCTGACTCCAGATTTAATTACATAAACTCTACTCCAATTCAAGATGCAAATGTCAAGATCCCACCAATTTATGTGAATAATATAACAAACATATCCGAATTCAATAGAGAAATAAAAAACAACATCTCTAACCAATTCACCTGGAACACAGTAAACAACCGAATAAAGTTAATGTTCAAAACAATAACTGACTTTAGGAACACAATTAAACATCTGTTAAAAACCAAAAGAAATTTCCACACTTATAAAGACCCCGCAAATAAAAAATTCTCCATAGTTTTCAAAAATGTCCATCAATCATTATCACTACAGGAAATCTACGAGGACGTCAAAGAGAAGTACCCCTCGCTTATCAGTGTTACTAGACTCCAAAAAAACAACATACCAATCCCAGTTGTAGCGGCCGAGTTCAACGGCCAGCAGAGCATTGACATAGTACTACAAATAACTGAAATTTGCAATTTAAAAGTGAAAGCAGAAAAAAGACGAAGAATCAAAGGACCAATACAATGCCTAAGGTGTCTAGACTTCGGTCATACTCGCAACAATTGTAACCACAAATTAGCCTGTATCTACTGCTCAGAAGACCACTATTCGGTAAATTGTCCAAATAAAATGCAAACCCCTTTCTGTAAGAACTGCAACGGCTCACATCGTGCAGACATTCGCTCTGACGAATGCCCGTTCTATAAAAAACTAACAGAACCCCACCCCCCCAAACGGAGCTCACGGTGGAGACCTACGCTCAGTAAAAAACGGTACGCACAGCAGAAATGTAGAACCCCCGCCCAAAAATCCACCAACAACCAACCCCAGAACCAGATCCAACAATAACACTTCACCTCGCGTATCTTCTAACAATTTCCCACTCCTCCCACCCACTAATGGCATCCCTAATTTCACTTTCGACCCAACAGCAACCTACAACACTAATCCACCTTATCAACCCAACCAAAACCCTCCAGTAGTAAATAATAGAAACCCCAAAAATTTTTATAATAATAATAATAATAATAATAATAATAATAATAATAATAATGATAATAATAGTGATAATATTAATTATATTAATAACAATAATGCATTCATATACTCTCTAATCAACTCCATTGCAACTCATATCGTCAACATTATCAACTCAATCATCCCAGAAATAATCAGTAACATTCAAACCTCATTGTCATCTTACTTTAACAGCAGTCATGGCCCTGCAGCACCGTAACAAACTAAATCTGCTAAATTGGAATGCCAACGGCATCAAAAATAAGAAAACTGAATTATCGTACTTCCTAAAAGCCAATGATATAAAATTAGCATGCATTACTGAAACACACTTAAAACCAAACGAAACATTTAATTTACCCGGATATAATAATCATAGATCAGACAGAACAAACTCTAATGGAGGCGGTGTTATAATTCTCATAGAAAAATCAGTACCATACATTCAAACCAACTTACCCCTTACCCCTGGAATCGAAACAGTAGCCATCAAATTTCCACTAGACAATAGAATAACAACCCTCATTGTAGCCTACAAACCTCCTGAAATCAAAATTCACAGCACCAATATACGATCACTATTCCAACAAAACACGCCTACAATAGTTGTTGGCGACCTCAATGCCAAAAACGTTAACTGGGGCTGCAGAACCTCCAACACCGCAGGCCGACAACTGAGTAAAATAATAACAGATCTAAAATTGCAAATAATCCCTCCCCCCGAACCAACCCACTACCCCCATGACCATAACAAATTCCCGGATATATTGGATATTGCAATCACCAACACACAAGTCCAATTTCACAGTTCTCCAATATTCGAATTAGATTCAGATCATCTTCCTGTCATCATTTCAACCCAACAAATTCCCCCCCCCTCACAACCCCACCCACACTTTAAACACACACATTAATTGGAAAACGTTTAAAAAAATAATTACTAATAAAACACCTCAATTTAAAATATTAAATACCCCACTGGAAATCGAACAAGCAATCTCATACTTAAATAATATAATAATTAACACAGTAATATCCCTGCAAGACAACAAGCCTCCCCATATCACTAAAACATCAAACACAAAACTACCCGAGTCCATTCTAAACTTAATCAAAACTAAAAATAAAACCAGAAGACTTTGGAGTGTAACAAAATCGCCTCACATTAAAAAAGAACTCAACTTACTAACTACACTTACTAAAAGAGCAATAATAGATTTTAACCACTCAACTTATGACAATTTAATACAATCATTGAGCACATCAAACAATTCGCTTTGGCAGTTCACCAAAAATGTCCTAAAAAAGAAAACAACCATACCACCTCTAAACACACCATCAGGTAAAAAATATTCACCAATAGAGAAAGCAGAAGCCTTGGCTGATTACTTTGAGCAATCGTTCCCTCCTAACAGTACTCCAACACATTCAGCTCACATGGAAATAACACAAGTAGCATCAGCACCCAATTATAATATTCCACATAGAATAAAATACAGTTCCCCAAATGAAATTAAGCACATCATCAAAAATCTCCCTCTTAAAAAGCTCCTGGCCACGATAAAATAAGCAATATTATATTAAAAAACTTGCCTAACCCCACAATAGCCTACATCAATAATATATATAATTCAATTCTTAGAACAGGATACTATCCAATAATATGGAAAAATTCGAACATAATCCCCGTACCCAAACCCCATAAAAATCATAACCATGCCGAAAGCTATAGACCAATCAGTCTCCTCCCGTCACTATCAAAGATCCTAGAAAAAATAATACTAAAAAGATTTAATAAACACCTAAACATAACACAGACCATACCGAAACACCAATTTGGCTTCACCAATAAATTATCCACCTCACACCAACTACTTAGAATATCCGAACACATCCATACTGCCTTCCAGAACAAACAACACACTATAGCCACCTTTCTAGATATTTCACAGGCGTTCGACAGAGTTTGGCACCCAGGCCTAATATTTAAGCTAAAAACCATAGGAACTCCAAATTACCTACTACAAATCATTAAAAATTTTATAGCAGACAGAACATTTACAGTAACAATAGAAAAGCACGTTTCCAATCCCCGCAAAATAAAAGCAGGACTTCCCAAAGGATCCCCCCTCTCACCCACCCTTTTCAACCTATACACATTCGATTTACCTACCTCACCATACACACATATCGCACAATTTGCGGACGATACTGCCATATTCATGTCCAACCATTCATTAAATCAAATCTGTAATAAAATTCAACTGCATTTAAAAAGCATAGAAGATTGGTCCTTAAAATGGAAAATCAAGCTCAACCCATCCAAATCAACAGCCAAAATATTCTCTCTTAGAACATTCGCCACCCCCACTCCACTCCAAGTTAATAACAATGTAATCCCCTGGACACCATACAACCAAACCGTTAAATATTTAGGTCTAAAATTCGATACAAGATTAACCTGGAAAACACACATAGCAACGAAAATTCAACAGGCAAAAATTAAATTAATACAGCTAAAGCCATTACTAAATCACAAAAGCAAACTCTCCTTAAACAATGCCATAACCCTTTATAAATCAATAATCAGACCTCTAATGTTGTATGCCTGCCCCATTTGGACAAACGCCTCACAGACAAACATAAATCAAATCCAGATAATCCAAAACAAATATTTAAGATTAGCCACCCACGCCCCATGGTTCATTTCTAATGATCAACTCCATAGAGAACTACAACTACCATCCATCAACCACCACATAGCTCATCTCTCGAACAACTTCTATTCAAATATATCCTCCATAAACCAAATAGCCCATTACAACCTAGCCACTCTGAACGATTTTCCGACCCGAATCCGTAATAGACACCCGATACATGCCTTCCTAAAAATATTCACAGATGTAAACTAAGCGTAGGTACTCAATGAGCATCTTACACCTGAGTAGTAGATACATTAGACATAGTTTTAGATTAGTTTAGTTATAAGCCACACAAAAAACATGTGAAAGAGTGTGAAAATACTGAACCATGTAACCACCAATAGAACAATAAACATAATAATAAAAAAAAAAAAAAGGGTATTGGAGTGAGCGTGAACCGAGGTGACGTAACCTTGCGTCGCCCCCGCCGCCGCGCCGCCAGCGCAGAGGGGTTGGCTGGCGCGCATTCCGGTAAAGCTCTTCCATTCCGAGCACGGCCGGCGCACCGCTAGCCGCTCTGGCTCTAGCCGCTTCTTTGATGTCTCTTACGGGACTAGACCATTGATCGTGCGGGACGCGACGCGACGCGACGGGACGGGACGCGACGGGACGGGCTCCGTCGCCGTGAGAGAGCGCGCCCCGCTTCCCGTCCTCCTCACCTCCTCCTCACGGCCCTCTTCATCTGCACAACTTCCTTTCGGGCGTAAGTTTCATTCCCTTACCGCCGACTCAGTTACAAAACATAAAGGTTATTTCCTTGACTTATAAGACGTAGTCCTTAAATCAGTAAATAGCGAGTCAATTTAAAAAAATACATCTTATATGTGTTGACAAGAGCTTGGTTGAACTCTGGGCTAGAGCAACGTTCTAATGTTTCTGTGATCGGAGAATTATGCAGATATTGTTGTTTATTCACATTGAAAGACTCCTTGATACTCTTCGTTTTCTACTTATTTAACGTCAAAAAACAGTTAAAACTGTCTACAGTCTATATACGATATTTTGAGGTCCGCGCCTTAACTCGTGTACATATTAAGTTGAATTTTGAATACAAGTAGCAACGAGCAGTTATGGCGAGAATTCGTATGCGAATATTCGCTTCTGTGAAATAAAACTATTTGCAAAGGCAACTTTCTTAGAGATTTTGGATATTTATTATGATGCACTTCGCGTCGGAATCGACTCTCAGCTATGAGCACACGGAGAACGATTATTTGAATAACTATGTACATTCCCCTCCAAGCTCAAGAAAGTATGCACGGATGGTGAAGCTACATTTACGGTCTGAAGCAAAACAAGCTGCCATCTCAGCATTTGCCCAATGAATCAAGGAAACTGGACGCCAAACCTAATCGAGATGAGAGGCACTGATCAACAAGCTCAGGAATATACTTGACACACGCATATTTTGTCTTTTAGAATTATAGTCTAAGTGGTAGCTAAAAAGATCCTTTTTGATGGTAAGTGGTCTCCAATAATGTAAAAACAAGTATGCGGCAGAAATTATTTTACTTGTCTATTAACCTTGTGAATCAATTTTAATTATTAATGTCTTCAGGCGATGTTTTCTAAAAGAAAATACGTGTATTGTTTGTGATTTTTTGTAGTGAGCTGTTGATATTGACATCATATTAATATGATTACTACATCGAGTGGTATAGTTATCTGTATTATTTGAAAATATGTTCCCACCCTTTAATAAGTTGTTTTTACTTTCTCGTATACGAACGTATAGAGAAAATTATGTAATGCAGCAGAAACGATTTTGAGATATAAACGGAAATGCACGTTTTGAGGTCCCCTGATACAGAAAAAGTGTTTTTTTATTTTTCAAAACGTCTGTCTGCCTATCTCTGTCCACCCGCCGTCCGCCTGTCCGTCTATCTGCCCTTCCGTCTATGAACACCATTAACGTCTAAACCATGCATTGGAGTTTTTCCAAATTGTAGAAACCCTTCTTTATCTGACTCGAGTCGAAGCTTCGAGGTTTTGAAAAATTTCCTGTATATTTTGGAGCTACAAGAAGCCCCTGGGACATTTTCAGTTTTTTTTTCAAAAAGGACTTTAATTTTTTTCTTTAAATTATTTTACGAATGGAGTAAACCACAATTATAAATGTGGCATCTGTCCGATTTTCAGGGTTCACTCTGAATTTTCGAAAATTTCAAAAGATTGATTTTTATTCGGCGCCTTCCTATAACTACAAAATTTAAGATAAGCGGTTTTTCATTCAAATGAAATTTTTTGTCCATAATTCATCTTTCATTAAGGTCATGTACATGTTTTTGTATCTTTTGGTAATTTTCGCGTAATATTCCGTGCAATATGTGCAATATTAAAAAATAACAGAAACAAGTTTCTCGAAAACGGCTCCAAATTTTTTCTTTTCCTTTTGTTACGGATTGTGTTAAATGTACCCTAAATGATGACATGAACGCATATTACACTTTTTTCCAAAAATTACAAAAATGTATTTTTTGATTTGTTTCTCATGTCGTTAATATACACATCAGTCGCGATTTGTTCACATCATTGAATTTATGAGTACATGTTCTTTAAATAATGTCATAAAATTTCTCGAAAATTCAATAATTTTCTGAAAAAAAATGTTCTGAAATTTCCACATTTGGAGAAACGCTCAAATGCCATTTTGTGAAAAATGGCTCAAAATTTTTTCTTCAACGTATTCCAACGGATAGTGCTAATTGCACTGTTTAATTTGACGTAAAGTTAATTTTGGTATATACTTTTGATTTTTCAAAAAATACACAAATGCACTTCTTTTAAAATACCTCTGTCACCGTTAATATGCACATTTTCAGCAATTTGTGAACACTATTGCATTTGTGAGTAAAAATGCTTCAATTAACTTTAAAGAAGGTTTTCTCAAATTCAAAAATTTGCTGTGAAAAAGAGCTTCAAATTTTGCAATTACAGTAAGGCTTAACGCCATATTCGTAAAAACTGTTCTAAATTTTTCAATCAATATTGCTATTTAGGACGAGGTTTTACCCTACTTTAATATTTTTAAAGTAATATTTCGGTTATAATATTAGGAAACGTAAAAGTTAATAATTAAAAAAAATTGGGTACTTTGGGTGGCGATAGTTGGCAGCAAAAGGATGGGGCAAGACCGTAAAGCCAGTACACACCAAGTACATTAGAAAACTCTACTGCAAGAAAGTCTGTGCCATTCTGTAGTACCATTAGTTACCGAAAAAACAATACTCATTCGTAAAAGAGGAGACAAGATAATGTAAAATTCCTCGCCTGGCAGACAGCTTTACAATAATCACTTCAGTGGGATTTGCTTATTATTCATACAATTCTTTTTTGAAATTTAAAAGAGCTATAGGATTACATTTCCCCTATAATATTATGCCATATTACAGAGGGACGGAGGGGAGATACAGGTGGAGCGAAGGCTGGGAAGCGGGGACAAAGCGGGGCGGAGGCGGATTGTAAGCGAGATGTAGGTGGGACGTAATTTTTCCATGATATGGTGTTTTCCTTTTGTTGACGACGTAGGGAAACTAATTGTTTGGATACGCCTTGTAATAAGGTATGACTTTTGTACCAGCTTGCAAAAAGCAATCTCGCAAATTGCAAAAATCAATGTTGACTTTCATGTTTATAACAGAGTTTAGTTCACGATATATTCTGCAGTTGGAAAATTATTCTTCCTCGACACAGCTCAACTCATCAAAGAAATAACTTTAAACTGATGAAAGCTTGTTTGACAACAGACGCAAGATTATAAAGACTATGCCATTAAAGTTTAGTGAAAAACCAGAAGGCTGTGTGTGCGTAGGAAACGTAGTAAATCCTATCTAAGAGCGTGTTTAATTGCCTATTAAAGCCTAATAAAGCGGCGCAGGTAGCAATTTCCAATGTGGGCAGAAGAGTAGGAGCATGGCGAGAGCAGCTCTGCGGCGGCCAGCGACGGCTGCTGCCCCTTGGCCTCTACCTCCCTCATGGAGCGCTTGGCAGGGGAGAACGACGCCAGTACGCAACTACGGAACAAATTTCTCATTTTTCCGAAAACGCTAATAAGGAAATAAAAGTTTGTAATTACATAATTTGCAAATGGGACCAACACATTTCAGAGCTTCGTGAATATATTGTATATTAACAAATGGCGTCTAAAAGAACATTCTGATTTAGTGACTAGATTGCTGTAGAATTATGAAGTAAGGTAAAAGACGAAAAAATAGAAACAAACGAAGAAGTAGAACTAGTATTTATATCTACTTAAATAATGAATTTTCTATGTACGAGACCCTATGGGTCTCAGACGAAGAGGAGAAAGATAATAGTTTATTTATGTAGACATATGACATTAACTCCGGCAATTGGAGAATGTTTGAATCCAGAGACTAGGTCATGTAGAAATCATCTGCTTGGAATGATCACAGCGTGCAAACCAGTTAGAGTTCTTACGTTTAAATACTAAATAATGTCTTGTCGAGTCGAATGAAATAAATACGCAAACTAGATGATAACAGTGATGCGAACTGCGATAAATATTCCAAAATGATTTATTTAAATTCTCCCCGCCTGAAACCACGATTACATGTTCTACAAGATAACACAAGGAGAAACACTCTGGCGACTGTATGTCCCGATAGTGATTTCATCTTCACGGAATGAAATATAGGGGTGTGCTTGCATTAATCAATATTAAAGCGGAGAATACCAGACCGTACGGCTCGAGAGTCTTTCATCTAGACGGCACGATGACATTCGATATATCACTTAGTAAATGTATGCCGAGATAAACCTCAAACACACTCGAGGACTGTCGACGCCGCAAAATATTAATGTGTGTTTACAAACGTTTTATCTGCGCGATCTGCGCTGCCCCGTCCGCCTGCCGCGCCGCGCCGCGCCGGGCCAGGTGAATGATTGAAGGAAGGGGTGTAACATGTTGGCGCCTTCCCGCGCACAAAAACCATTAGCGATTGACGTGAGCGCATCTAATACAGCTATCAGCCGACCGGCCTCAGTTTCCTTCGGTTCACTTCATAGCACTAAACGAGTTAGTCCCGCGCCACGCGAGGCGGTGAGCGCGGTCGACGAGCGGGTGAGCGAGCGAGCGGGCGGGCGAGGGCGGGCGAGCGGGCGGGCGAGCGGGCGGGCGAGCGGGCGGGCGAGCGGGCGGGCGAGCGGGCGGGCGAGCGGGCGGGCGAGCGGGCGGGCGAGCGGGCGGGCGAGCGGGCGGGCGAGCGGGCGGGCGAGCGGGCGGGCGAGCGGGCGGGCGAGCGGGCGGGCGAGCGGGCGGGCGAGCGGGCGGGCGAGAGGGCGGGCGAGCGGGCGGGCGAGCGGGCGGGCGAGCGGGCGAGCGGGCGGGCGGGCGAGCGGGCGGGCGAGCGGGCGAGCGAGCGGTCGGGCGAGCGGGCGGGCGGGCGGGCGAGCGGGCGGGCGAGCGAGCGGGCGGGCGAGCGGGCGGGCGAGCGAGCGGGTGGGCGAGCGGGTGAGCGAGCGGGTGGGCGCCGAGGCCCTAGAATAGCGACACAATATCTTCTGTACTTTTTCTGGTTTTCAATAACTGCAACAGGTGAGTTTGGTGTTTCAAATGTTTGCAATTTACTTTTTGTGAGAATTTTCCATAAGTGTTATTTTTCTATTAAAAAAAGCATTACTTGAGATGGATATTAATTAAAATATTTTAATGTATTGATAGATAGTTGTTTGAAGTCTAATTACTCATATTTGTTACAAAATTATACACGAAATAACTTCAGAATCTAAGTAAAATGATCTGAATATTTTAGAATATATATATGTTAATATTAACAACGTGATAAATATTTAAAAAAACTTTTGTGTAATTAAAAAGACAGCAGAAGAATACATTAAAATGACTTTTACGTAGCGTTATTCAGTGCATTTAATATTATCCGTTCGAAAATTTAAGAAAAACTTTGAGTATTTTTTGAGAAAATCTTGTTTTTAATATGACCCGTATTTTACTCAAAATTAAGCGAAAAGTCCAAAAATTTAAAAGAAATGTACATGACATAAATTAAAGAATTAAGTGTGCAGAGCAAATTTCATTTGAAGAAAAATGTTATTTCTTTAATAGTGTAGTTTAAGAAAGGGGCCGAAAAATTTTCAAACTTTTGCAATTTTCGAAAATGCAGAATAAACATTCAAAATTGGAAGCCTTCGGTGGCTTGTTGGTTAGCGTGCTCGCTGCCCCGGGTTCTATTCCCGGTCGGGGCAAAAGTTAACTGTACGCTTTCCTTGCAATGTGCCAGTATCCGTTGCTGTGTGACGATGTGAAAGCATACTTCTCAGGTTGAGAAGACCAGAATACGGCATAGGGATCGCTATGTGTTAACCACACGTACTTCTGAATCCATGGCCGCAAGGCCAGGACGTTGCTGGTAGGTCTTAGCTCGTAAAGAGCTGTCGAACCAAAGTACATACATACATTCAAAATCGGACCTATGCGATCTTTACAAATGTATATCAATTTATTCTTATAAGAAATTAGGAAAATTGGAGACTTCTTGAGAAAATATTGAAAATGTTCCAGGAGTTCAGTGTAAAGTACCGTCAAAATGTAAAGAATATTTTGACCACGGCATATTTATTTTGGAAAAATGCCTGCGAATAATTTTGGTGATGGTGTTGATCACAAATGGACTAACGGACGAATATTTTGAACAAAATAACAACCAAAAGGGATTTTTTTCCGTCGAGATATCGAAATCAATTTTCCGCAGCCATGTATGACTTTCAGTAATTTATGTATATTACTCCATGTATACGTACGTATACAAGAAAGTAAAAATTATCCCTCCCCTCTTTTTTCACGTTTGAGAAAAAATTGGGCGTGAACATTTTTTAGTTTTTGCCAACTCTTTTCAAACGGTTAGGGAACTTCATGGAGGTGCATTACACTTCTATGTTTTGTTGCGAGGGTGGGAAAGGGGAGGGGCAGACGATGCGGAGCAGGAGCGATAACGAAAAGATTAAACTTTTCATGTTTGAACATTCGGTGCAACGCTTTCCGTCTTTGATTCATCTGAGAAAAAAGAAAAGAAAAATATGGCCATTTTTTTGAGAAAATTTTTAAAATCTCCTTGAAACTGCATGTAGTGTATCAAAATATATTTCAATTTCTAGAGGTCGCGACACTAGCTACAACAATTGCGGAATATAAATTTCGATGAGACGGTGATATTTACGATTTAGCCGCTAGTGTTGCTCACGGACAGACGGGCAAACACAGACAGAAATTCTGACAGACCGTTTGACTGTTCGACAGTCAGAGAGTTAGTCATTCTGTTATATAGTTAGACTGTTAGACATGCAGTCAGATTGTTAGACAGACAGTGAAACAGACCAGCAGACAGTCTGTTAGACTGACAGGCCAATAGACAGACTATTAGCCTGACAAACACTCTTGGACGGGCGAATGTAATTTACTACATACAGGAACAATAATGATTCATATTTCGGTATCAGAGACCTAGAATAAGAATTTTCGTACCACGAAGTGGCAGTTCTTGTTATCAAGATTGCATAATTTGCTCTATACTTCGTATGTAGCATACGAAACAGTTTAAAAAAGGAAAACGAAAGAAAACATTTACTAGATTATGTACGGATATAAGAAGTAAAAGAGATCCGACGGAGTTAGGGTGATAAGCGGCCCAATTACGCTCAGAAAATCAGACCGTCCTTCGCCCACGGACTGCTACTGTCACTGGGGCTTCCGCCGCCGCGGCCGCCATCTCTGTTGCCATTGCCTCCGCCGCACCGTCTTGCCGAGATTGATTCGCGTACTGGCCGCTCAGCTGCGCCAGCGGAGGGGCAAAAATCTTTGTTGGGCAAAGAGCCGCTTTAATTAAGTCTGCGTCTATTAGATGGTATATGTTTCTCATAAATGAGGTTTTTTGTGGCCACCTCGTCTTGATGAACGCACTGTCACGCCGCATGAGTTATGGAGGCGACTGTGCGTAATATTCGTCTTCAATTAAACTGCGTATTTATCCTGCTCTGCTTGACTTATGGCAGGTGTGGCCGGTCGACGCTGCGCGTTTGGAAGCACTCGAGGTGCCACGGACGCAGCAGCGCTTCGATATCACCATCGAAATGTTTTATTGTTTTTTTTATTCTGAAAAACAATGTTGATGAATAATTTTTCTGTGTTATTTTCTCTATCAGTTTTCATCGGTAGAGAAAAGGGACGGGCCCGACTGGAGTAATCTGTGGAATGTAATCTACAGTTTACGTGTGTGCGTCATTTTTCTGTAGAGGCTACATTCAGTTTGACTAACACGCTCCAGGCGGTACTTTTCAGAACTTTTTTCCGCTGTAATGTGATTTGTTCTTTTTGTGGGATTTTGAGACAGTTCGAGTGTGCTCGATTCTATTATGGAGTGATATGTATGATGAGAAGTGAAACATTTGTGACATGTACTGTGTTGTAATAATATCTCGTTCTGTGCTCTATCGTAACTTCTTTGTAGGTTAGATGTGATGCTCGTGCAACTGCTTGAGCTGCAACGCTCTTTGTGGCGTCCAGAGGAAACTATTACTTGCAGAAAGCGAATAGATAGCCTGAAACGTTGAGACTTGTTCGTCCAGTTTCAATACCGCAACCGTGGTGCGTGAAAACAAATGTCTATTTTCTATCAATTTTCTGACCGGGAAATAAGCATGTAAAACGGACTGGTGGTTTCATAAAGATGTGATCGGTCTTATTCATACATTTGAAGAATCACTCACGGCTGAGCGACCACTGGTAAGAAAGAATTCATCCAAACTATAGCCAATCTCACTTCTCTGCCTAGAAAAAAATATCGAAGATCCCGTCAGAGTAATTCACGCTTCATACTTCTGTTTTCCTTCCTTATTCAAATGTGTTTACTTTGTGAATGTTCGTATAGCACTGTTCTGTAAAAACAGAAAACAATAGTAATAAACTAACATACTTAGAAAATATAGCTAAGCTAAATACTATTACTAAATATTGTAATACATTCTTTTTTATGTTAAGTGGCGCGAATGTCCTCCTTTGAACGTCTTTATGCCCCCCCCTAGAAATGTCTCCTTACATACTGTATTCGTCGTTTTAACAGTTTTCCTCCTTCTGGTGTCCCACATGTCAAATATCTCCAGTCATCTTCTATAATTCATTCTTCATTTTGGGCCCGAAAAGCACACCCATCCAAGTGTGCCCCTTGAAAACCTCCGGGACTCGACGCTGGGCGTGGCGTCGGCGAGCGCTCGCCAACTGCCCTCGCGGACCGCGCGCTTGGGGCGCAGCAGGGTTGCCTTTGCTTAATTACTATTTGTTCTAACCTATCGAAAAAGGCAATATTTTGTAAGGCGTTCTCTCAATCCCAAGATATATGATAAAATGTCTAAACCATGTAATATCTCAAGATAACTGACAAGAAGAAGCGTTATCTTTCTCGTAAATTCCGTGCCTAATCGTTGATTGATTGATTGATTTTTTCGTGTTCCGGGCGCGTCAACTACTGTGGTCATTAGTCCCGTTAGTGTAGTGCGTGTTTTTTTTCGGGAGATGGCGGTGATCTTCCCACGCTGCATGGCGAGATCCGGCGCCGACCTACCGTCGGCTAGTGGGGCTTCCCCCTAACCAGGACTCTCCCACCAGCGAGGCGCCGCCCCAGCCGGGACAAGCTCTAAGCTCCCGACCGGTCTCCCGGAATATGTGATAGTGTAGTGCATGCTAGTGTAAGCGTGTGTGTAAGGGGAGAGGATATGACAAGGAAGAGGAAGGACAGATCGCGCGCGGTCCGTGGCCCGTATGGTAAGGTACTGCTCCGGCATTCGCCTGGTGTTGATCGGAGAAACCCCGGAAAACTACCGATCAGAGCAGCCGGCCGCTAGAATTCTCCTCCAGACAGCGACTGAATTCGACGTAGCTGAAAAGGTAGTGTGGAAAATCCTGCCGCCGTGGGGAGTGGGAACCTAGGACCTCCCGGTCAGAGGCGCTGCAATGACATCAGTTGATGCACTGAGCTACCGCTCCCGGTCCGTGCCTGACCGTGATCACTAGTACTCGTACGAGCTTTGCTTCTCAATACCAACCTGATGCATGCGTAACATACCGATGTATATTTTAATCGTGCGAGGTTGTGCGTCGTGTGTAACGGGGGGGGCGGGGGCGGGAAGGAGCGATGGCAACTCGCCGCGTGCGTGCTGCACGACTCGCGCACGCGGATGCATGCCGCCCCTCCCCCCCACCCCACCCCACCCCGCGGCGCGCCCTGTCAACGTGCGTGGGCCGCATGTCCCACCTCCGCAATTCCTCATACGCTGGATACTACTTTGGGGAAATATTAACTTCCGTCACAATAGTTTCTATTGTATAGAATTAGGACCATGCTTTTTTTCTCATAAATTCGACTAGGACTAAAAATTTAGTAATAAAATCACAAAAATACATTTCTTTTATTTCGAAAGGCAAATACAAAAAAAAAAAAATCCTGAAAATTTTAACGTGTTTTGAAATCCTGGAGTTGTTTTCGAATGCAGTTATTTCTAAAATATATTTGGCACAAGGTACGCTATAAAATTGTTTATCTAAACGCAAAACATTTTTGGAATTATACGATTCGGGCTCTGCATTCTTCCCAGTGCAGTGTAAAGGAGAGAGAGACAGAGAGAGAGACAGAGAGCGAGACAGAGAGCGAGACAGAGAGCGAGACAGAGAGCGGGACAGAGAGCGAGACAGAGAGCGAGACAGAGAGCGAGACAGAGAGCGAGACAGAGAGCGAGACAGAGAGCGAGACAGAGACAGACAGAGAGAGACAGAGAGAGAGAGACTGATAGAGACAGACAGAGAGAGACTGACAGAGACAGAGAGACTGACAGATAGACACACAGAGAGACACACAGAGAGGGGGGTGGGAGGGGGGGATGGAAATGGAGGGAGTGGGAGGGTGGGAGAGAGATTTAAAATTGAAAGATAAGTAATTGCAGAAGAAAGAAAAGTGACTCTAAAATCGTATCTCCGGAAACGTACAACTAGATCTCACTCATGGTATTTATGAAGTTTCAGCGCAAAAGCTTCTAATCTGACTGAGTTATGCGCGACACATTCTTTCACACATCCACATAGATATTTCGTTTTAGGAACCAATTTTTTTGTACTTCCTCACCATCTGCACCAATCTTAACCATTTTTGGAACAGCAATAATAGACCGTGAACCTGGCGTGTCCGAACAGCCCAGTAGAACATCAACATGGATTTTACGACCGAACATTCGAGATCGCATTGATGAGAGATCCCAATGTTTTTCTTCCTCACGCTATAGTACAGAGAGACAAAGTAAAATTAAAACAATTTCACTTTTATATTAACAAAAATAAGTACATTCACCCCAAGATTAACATGTTTTATGCGCACAAGATTTACGTTACATTTTTAGCTTTATAAAATTACAAGTGAAGAACCCAAAATCTGTAGCAGATAATATGTGGTTTTAATAGAAACGGCCACAATAATTGTCTATATTTTATTGATGGTGTGAGTTTGCAACATGAATCTCCTCTTAGTGCTTGGGGACTGCCGTGCAATTATCCTGAGTTGTCCCCGAACACAAGAGGGGGAGGCAAAGTGTGGAGTCAGCGGTGTCGGGAATAGAAGCGAGAGCCGTCTCCGGGTGAAGGGAAGTTGAAAAGAGGTTCGGCGCCTACCTCCTGTCCTCGTCATTCGCGGTATTTGGAAGACTTCATTGTCTCCTCTAATGAATGACTGACTGATTCTGAGTGAAGATAATTAGTAAAAGAATGAGCTGCCTGACGTGTTCCCCCTGGGATTCGTATGATCGTAGGAGCTGATGATGCTTGGGGTTTATTACACTCCAACAGGAAGAGCACTATGTGGAGAGTGGAGTAGCGTGAAGCAGTCGGAATGATAGCGGCTAGATAGAAAATTACTTGTTTCAACTAATTTAGTCTTTTATTGCCTTCGGTTTAACCTCTCGGTCATAACAGCTTCAAATAGCGAGTTTTAAAACAACCGGTTTTCCAATGGTTTCTTTCTGTAAAAAGCGTTTGAACAAAAACATTATTTACCGGAGTAATATAATGTATTTTTACCTAGTAGATAATACAAAAAGAAACAATTTTACAGAATGACCCAGCACATTTTGCTTACCATGTGTATTTGACTAAAAAGTAAAATTCAAAAAGCTCAACAGAAAAATACAATTTTAAAAGAAATATTTATTTTCACGAGCTCTATAACACATTGGAGTGGAAACACTTATCACTCGTCCGTTGACGACAATTGTGCGTTTCTTTAATGGAGTACCGCAAGGCAGAAGCGAACATACAACTGGCGGTTCCACAAAGCGCGGAAACTGAAGGAAAAGATTCGCGCATTGCCCGATTTCACAGCCATTCTTGCATAACAGAGTAAGACATTAACTTACACACACTGAAGAAAAACCCACTCACTGAATTATTTTTGATTGATTGATTTTTTCGTGTTTCCGGGCGCGTCAACTGCTTTGGTCATTAGTCCCGTTAGTGTAGTGCATGTTTGTTTGTCGGGAGATGGCGGTGATCTTCCCCCGCTGGATTGCGAGATCCGGCGCCGACCAACCGTCGGCTAGTGGGGTTTCCCCCTAAACATGACTCTCCCACCAGCGGGGCACCGCCCCAGCAGGGACAAGCTTTAAGCTCCCGGCCGATCTCCCGGAATATGTGGTAGTGTAGTGCATGTTAGTGGAAGTGTGTGTGTAAGGGGAGAGGATAGGACAAGGAAGTAGAAGGACAGATCGCGTGCGGTCCGTGACCCGTTTGGTAGGGTACTGCTCCGGCATTCACCTGGTGTTGATCGGAGAAACCACAGAAAACTACCGATCAGAGCAGCCGGCCGCTAGAATTCTCCTCCAGACAGCGACTGAATTCGACCTAGGTGACCTAGGTGAAAATCCTGCCGCCGTCAGGACTCGAACCAAGGACCTCCCGGTCAGAGGCGCTGCAGTGACATCAGTTGATGCACTGAGCCACCGCTCCCGGTCTGAATTCTTTTTAATTTATCTCTTATTCACGCCGATTTTTCCCGGTCATTGCGTTTTAGAAACGAAAAGCCCGACAAAAAAACGGGTTGGGGTTACGCGGTAGGTTCTTCGCTTCCCCAGAGCGTGAGACATGGAGCGGGGTGGGGCGGGGCGGGGCCCCCCTGCGGGGCGCACCTGTCTTGACCCGAACAGCGGAGGTCGCTGACGTCACCGCAGAATGCGGAACTCGGACGGGACGGCGCGGCGCGGCGCGGGACGGCGTGGGCACAGGCCAGCGCTGGGAACAATGAGACGGACGCGCGGCGGCGGCGGAGGCGGCGACTGTTTATATCGCCCCTGCGTGGGGGGAGGGGGCAGACCGCCTGCCCCACTCTTGCCCTGCGCGGGCTCAACGTCTGTCAGGAGTTACAAGGACGCGGTAAATAGACCACACTGAATGAGCCCTAAGCAGGTGTGGAGAGTTGATTTTAACGTTTCCAATCGCGGTTCACTTTGCAAACGTCTATTACGTTTTTTTTAGATTTCTGTAGCCACAGCCAAAACCTTAATAGCTTATTAATATAACCAACGGCATTTACTTATTTTTCATTATTCACTGTTCAGACGGAAATCTAACAAGATAATCCCTGGTGTTTGTACTCAACAGGTCTTGGACGCCTGTACGTGAGAGTAGAATTTCAGCGGCCTCGTTTCACAGTACATTAATTCCCAGTCTTTACCTCTTCCCAAAGTGCATTTCATCACTCTTCCTCTCCTCGTTTTCATGACCTGCTTTTCCCCTCATAAAGATGTACTTAAATACTCTTCGAATTTCATGAGCAGCAGCAGGTGGTTAAATTCTTTAAAGTTTAATAGCAAACAGAGTGTATTTCACCATGTCTCATTCTGCACCTGTTTCAGCCTTTCTAGGAGAAAAGTACTCTTATATTAATCTCGAAATGTTAGATGAGTCATATACTTTGTGTTCCGGTATTTCATATTTTTTAAATTGAGTGATTACTTTGCATATTTTTTTCGATTAATCACGCCCGCTAAATTTTAATGAGTCCTTTCAAACAGATTTACAAGGGCTTGCCAATTAACGGATAATATTTTCAGGTTTGAAGACAAAAGTAACGTCTTCTAGGTGCCTTTCTAGCTCGTTGACTTAGAGCGAACAGCGTGGTTTTTAGTGTGCTCAGTACACAATTTCATTCATCCGTACACCTCAAGCGGACTAATATGGAAGACGTTTTGGTACTGCAGTGTGCAATTTCTCTTACAGTTCAAAATCTGATAATTTTTCAACGTATTCCTCGATACATGAAATCTAGTAGCCTTTAAAAACTAAAGAAACCCATCGTCCCTGGTGCACCTTGACCTCTGAATGCCGTTAAGAAGCCCCTAATATATTTAGACGATCGGATCCAGCTGTGCGACTTGGGCACACCGCAATAGTTTACTCTTGCCACGCGTGTATAAACCCCTGTAAATCCTAATTCTTGATACCACTTTGCGTACACTGCGTGCTACATGGATCATAATGTGATGTTTCATGTTTCCTTATTTTTTATTACAATTAACCGTTGTCTGTTTACGCCACCCGTCCACTAATAAGAACCAAGACAATTTATCAGAATAAAACTGACAAGTATGAGATTTTGTCGGTGATTACGTCTATGTAAGACAGGCATGTCAAGGTCACGGGCAAGGTAACAAGCTTCGTAGAGCAGGCACTGCGTTCAGAGAAACTGGCTCGAGATTCGAAAGTAAGGTTTGTACAAATTCCTCCGGAGTGGCGGTACGTCATTGAATACATGGTCCATGTCAGTCTTTGGGAGAAGTTACTTGATAGCTATTGTCACAAATTTAGCAAAATTAATTCCCATTTTCTCTTTAAGGCAAAGAAATTATCCATTAAAATGAAATAATACATCAGTTCGATTTCAAACTCTCAATTGAGAATAAAATTAAAAACATTGAATCGAAAGAATCTTCGTTTTGTATTCCTGTATACTTAAGAGAGATATAAAAGTATGAACTTTCTACGTTCAGTTTAGAAGGTTTACAGACACATATTCTTGTCTGTTAAAAGCGCTGTCCGTCCTTAAGCGATAACGTTAACTTATAGAGGCTTGTTAATTTATTTCACATAATTGCTAAATACAATAAATAACAGAATGATTTAGTAACACAACCCAACACAAAACAAAAACAAGGAAAGAATTCGCCATTCAAATATATTCTTGTTGCTTAGAAAAGATGTTTATATAAGGAAGAATTTAGTAAGAAAATAAACATCAAATGGTAATAAGTAGTGAATTTATTTAATAGAAAATCTGGCAAATATATTTTCGTACGAAGTCACTATTCACTGATTCGCGCCGCTTCAGCTTGTGCATGTGACCCCCTTTCTGGACCCCCTTTCTGAATTTTTCTTCAGCTTGTACACCCCTTTCTGGATTTAGAGGGGAACGGAAACCGAAGTCATGGGAAGTAACCCGTGCCCGTAGGAGCGTGGGGCTGCCCAGGTGGGCAAGTAGCTCGCGCAGGCGCTGTTTGACGTGCCTGATGTAAGAGACAAGTTTTAATTTAGTTAGTTTATTTTTCCTTGTCAAATAAAAACTGGTGGTGCTAAAACAGCACGTACTGTCTCGCAATTAGTAATGATTATTTAATACTATTTATACCCCAATCTCTCCGAATTAACACATCTCAGTCATTATTTTTTGTAAAACTTATTTAAAATCGTAGAATTTAAATAATTGGGAAAATTAAATAGTTTCAAGTAATAGACTGTTACTCAAAACTTTAAATGAAAATATATTTCTGGCATTGAATTCATTTTGTAAGATATGCAGTGTATTCACGAATATATCGGATGAGTTTTTTAGCCTTACAAATATTCTTCGTAAGCAGTATGCGAGAAAGTAAAATAATTAAAAGTTAATAAATAATACGATACTGTTAGCGTTGGCAAACAAATGCAAATAGATCGAAAAATATATAATAGTAATTATTAAACACTATGGTATTATAAAATTCAACAAATATATAAAAGTATTAATTTATACTGCGAACGAAAGACAGCCGCCAATATAACCTTGTTATCAGTGCGGCGTTACAACAACTAACAATGACCGCGCATCTGTTCGTTTTGACATTTAATATAATTAAAAGACGTAATTTTAAAAGAAATAATATAAATATAAAATAAAAAATAATACAAAGAAATATGAAATAATATACAAATTCTAACTTACGTGGCATCCAAATGCGTTAATTGGGAGCGGGTGACTGAAGGCTAGTAATCTTTATTTCATATTTATTTCAAATAGGTTTTAAATAATATCTAAACGCTTAATTTGTAAACATATAACAAAATCTTTAATGTAAGAAACGACTAAATAAATATGAAATAATATACACATTCTAACTTACGTAGAATCCAACTGCCTCAAAATACTATAAAATTACGATCACGAAGCTCAGGATTTTCAGAGCGGGCGACTAAGTTAGAAGCTCAATTACTCAAAAAAATACTCATATTTTGGAAATTTTAACATGACCCTATTTAAAGATCTGTTTTTGATAAACACATTTCATTAAGAAAAAATGTATCTTCATTATTGTAGTTGTAGGAAGACGACGAACATTTTTGAATTTTTTCAATTTTCAAAAATTTGTGTTTTTAACCAATATGAGACCTACACTATTTCCTTACACGTCCTTCAAACTATCCAACAACAAAATTTAATCAAAATCGTGGCGCTATTTTTTGAAAATGTCCCAAAGGTTTCATGTAAAGAACCCCCAAAATTAAAATATCGGTTTCAAATTCGCAGGATCGCAACATCAGCCAGATCGATAGGGTAATATAAATTTTAGGGAAAATCAGCAGAAGTTGCTAACGTTACTCGCAGACGTTTTGCCGTCAATAGATTTTTCAGTATCAAGATCCCACAAAACAGGAATTCTGGCTGCACCACGATTAGAGGACTTTTTTCTAAAGTTAGCAACTGGATTTATCCACTTCTTCGTTGACAGGGCCGTGTAAATGGCGTTTTTCGACCGAAAATGCCCCGTTTTATCGCGCAGCATTACATAACTTTCTCTTAAGACGTTCTTTCTTAAACGCGAGTAAGTAAAAAACTCTAATAGCAGAAAGAATTAATTGTAAATATTGGCACTCGGTTCAATGAGAATTCAGCAAATTTATTTGAAGAAGGACTCGTAAAGTGTAACGTGGTTTCGTGTTGTGACACATTGAGTCACAACAACGTGACGAACAGTACAAGATTTATTTTCTCGCTAATCGACGCATCCCAGCACACCACGTTCCTCATCTTTTGTTCTTTTCTTTCCGAGACAAATACACTGATGAAAAGCGTAACTAGATTGGTTCCGTAGAAGTACAACTTTCACGCGTTAATTTCTACGTCGCACAGACGTGCCATGGAGCGTTATCGTCGCGGATTCCTTTTTCTTGCTTGATTATTTGTAATACCGAGAAAAGTTCCGTCGCATCCACGAACATTTGTCTCAGGTTACTAGTTACTAGTTTTAAACTTCCTCTCGTACTAAATACGTATTATAGAGAAAGTTACGTAATGATGCGGCAGAAAACTGTCGTCAGAAAACTTCATATTGTAGATCGCTTAAACGGAAAAAATGGATAGTTCTTGTTTCCATATGATGTACATCATTTCATCTAACGTTATATAATCAAAATCCATGTTTTGTGGGTCCTTATACCGAAAACTTGCTTCACAGCGAAACGACTTTCCGTCTTTGAACAATGCTAGAGGCTAAATCTTATGCAGGATTTCTGCAAAACTGATTTTTCTCAATGAATTTCGTTGATGTCGCGGCCCCTTGAAACCTATGTACGTTCATGAGTACGTACAAATTATCAGCTTTAGACGGGTAGGCGGATAGACGAAAGGACGTAAATGGATAGACGGGTACACTGATGGACGAGTAGACGGAGAGACAAACGTAATTACGTACGTAATCCATTATTTTCAAAACTAAGCTCAGTAAATAAACGTTTCAGCAAATATTCATTAGAACTCACTCATTTTCCAAACCTTAATTTCCATACGTTATAAGATATAACACCGTACCTGAGTGATCAGACGCTCGAAGCTCTTCACCTTCCGATGACTTTCTTTTTGATTCAGTGTTTCTATTTGAGATCCACACAATATTTCCAGGTAATTCCGTAGACGGCAAAGCTTCCTCGTCTTAATTCAACTACATCACCATCACAACACGCATTATACGAAAGTAATAATCTCGGATAAAAGTATGAATCTCGAGTTTCACTAATGCGGCTTCATTTCCGGTAGAATAATGGTTCATGAATGTGCAACGAAACCGCAGAGGAAGACCACACTTGCATCTGCATAAAACCTTCTTTAATTAGTAAATGCTTATTTGGCCATGATTTTAATTACGAAAGCCAAGGAACAAATTAGTGCAATTATTCAACTTTTCTGGAGGGAAATATTCGATTTGGGTTTACTACGTTTTGTTGTGTTTACGATTGTCTCACACCGCCTTTTTTATTTCTAATTTAATTAGAAAACTATGTTTTAATGGACATAGCGCATATCAAGCACCACTCTAATCGACATTGGATAGACGTATTTATTGATTTAGTAATTCCGGGCGCGTCAACTGCAGAGGTCATTAGTCCCGTAAGTGTAGCGCATGTTTTTATCGCGGGTGGCGGCGGTAATCTTCCCTCGCTCGATAAGCAGATCCGGCTCCGACCTACACGCCGGGTTGCGGGATTCTCCCCAAACAGGCATCTTTCACCAGCGGGTACCGCCCTACCCGGGACGAGCTCTAAGCTCTCGACCGCTCTCCCGACATGTGTGGTAGTGTAGGGCTTGTCAATGTAAGTGTATTGTGCTGACCCGATGAGTAGCCACTACAGAAGGGGGTTTACAGTCACACACGGAGTGCACCGGTAATTGGTGAATAACAGGGCACACACGCTAAATTCGTTTAGTGGGCGCCAATTTTATAAAGTGTAACGCCTCTAAGGTGGCGAATACGTTTATTGACAAATAGAACAGTCTTAAGTACAATTTCAAATGACTAACTTAACAACCTCCTGTTCAGAACTGTTGTTTAACTTAAATGGAGATGAACAAATACTCAAAAATAATGGTGGCGATGATCGTGTTACCTCACTTCGGTGGGATTCCACACCTTCAGGCGTTTACCGGTCAATTACGGCTGTGGAGTCCTAGCGAAGCACGGCTGGAGTGGCCTCGTACACAGCAGGATGGATCTCGTGCTCCCGTTGCATGCCCGGGAAATCAGCAGCCGTCCGCGACCATGCTCGAAACGACTAATTACGAATTCGGTGCACAAGACAAGGCCGTCAGATGTCACCTTTCTGCGTTCGCTCATCCTTTTAATTGCTTTTAGGGTGTCGGGTCAGTCACACGCGTGTAGACAGATGACTCCACCATAAGATGCCTAAGTCTCGACTTATGAAGTATGCCTCTCAGTGTTCCTCTTACCAAGTTCTTAGAACAAATGTCCTCTATCAGATTGTAATCTCAAATGTTCTCCATTAAGTTCTCTGCTCAAGTCTCTTCTCTCAAGTCCGTAGCTCAAGTGTCTTTTTCCTAGACCCTCTGTTGCTCCCTCGCTTTCTTCTCCCCATCCCATTTGGATATTTCTGTGCTCTGTCACGTGCGCGATGCTTTGCCTATGATTGGTCCGATCATCAGGCTTCTGCTTTCTTCGTCCTTTTAATTACTTTTAGGGTGTCGGTCCGACTGATCCACCTGACGGAATTAATTCCGATTGAGTGAGTGATGGATAGTCAGATGGCGTAGGCCGGCAGGTACTGGTCAGTCACACGCTAGTAGATAGGTGACTTTGACATAAAGTGCCTGTGTCTCGTCTTATGAGTCCTTCTCTCTCCAACTCGTCCTATCCAGTCTGTGTCTAGTTCCTCCTACCAAGTTCTCAGATCAAGTGCCCTCTGTTAAGTCGTCATTTCAAGTGTTCTCTATTAAGTTCTCCGCTCAATTTTTTTCCCCTAGATCTTCTGTTGCTCCCTCGCTTTCTTCTCCCCATCCCATTTAGAAATTTCTGTGCACCTGATTCTGGTGCTGTGCTTCTGGAATCCACTAATCTTTTCCGTCGATTGGCTCTAGGCAATATTTTCTCTTAGCGACCTACTTTGCTATATTTTTAATTTGTCGCCTTTGTGCGTCCACGGGCACGTAACGATCTCAAAGAAGGCGAGGCAGCACCCTCAGTCTGCTGTCCGCTGATTATTTTATGGCGCCTCGTCTGGGATTAACAAACCAAGTGCCACGGACTTCCCGAATGTGACTGTTGCGGTACTCAACCCGGCGATCGCCGGGGACAAAGAATGAAGCGGTGTGGTGGAAGGACACCTCCCGTATCGAAGAAGCGGCTCGCGTAGGAGGCCCGTGGGAGTCTGTCTTTGTGCCCCTCGTCTGGGATTAACAGACGAAGTGCCACAGACTTCCCGAATGTGAGTGTTGCGGTACTCAACCCGACGATCGCCGGACACAAAGAATGAAGCGGGGTGGTGGAAGAACACCTCCCTATCGAAGAAGCGGCTCGCGGAGGAGGCCCGGGGGAGTCTGTTTTTGTGCCCCTGCGAGGCGCTTTGTGAGGGGCGGAGGGTGTTGAGGGACGGTGAGCACAAACTCGTGGGCGTGAAGAAATGCTCGGGAGGAGGCGCCTGCACCGGAGAACAAATGCACGTGCCCGAAGCGCTCTGGCGCACGCTGCGACTCATCGCAGTGTGTGCGTAAGTAAGTAAGAAAGGAAGGGGTGAAGGTAAGAGCAAGGAAAGATCATCACAGTCCGTGGCCCGTTTTGTTAGGGTCATTCGCCTGGTGTTTGATGGGAGAAAGCACGGAAAACGACCGATGAGAGCAGCCGGCTGCTAGAATTCTCCTCCAGATAGCGGAAAATTTAAGTTAGTACTGTCGAAAATCCTGCCACCATATGGACACTAACCCTAGGACCTGCCTTTCCGAGGCACTATTGATGCAGTGAGCCACGTAATCCGGTAGGAATTAGTGAACGATTGATGGATTTCATTCCTGTAAGGATTCACAGACAGATTTGACTGATTCTGTGAAGGCAACCATACACGTGCCTACCACTCTCATCAGTGCCATCCACAGCAGTGTAACCGCTTGGGGAGGCGTTCACATGAGGGTTGTGTGCCCCTGGGGCTGGCGGTGAGCGGCCGCGAGGGGGTCGGCGCACGCGCAGGCGCGCGGTCGTGCGCCGCTGCGCGGGCTGCGCGTGCCTGCGCGACGCCTCCCTGCGCTGCAGCGTGACGCGACGCGACGCGTGATCGGCGCCCGGCGCGTGCGTGCGTGCGGAGAATCGCAGGCACGGCACCTGCACGACAATCCTGTTTGCATATTCTGTTGCTTCCTCTCAGACTACTTATGTAGTATACAGAAAGTTTTGCGGTGCTGTGGGGCTAAACGGATGTCATCGAGAAAGTGGACAATTCTTGTTATTTGTAGCAAAATTAATTCCTCTAGTCCGAATGCAATTTTGGGGGTCCTTGATAAATCGATTTACGGCCAAACGACTTTTGTCTGTTTGTCTGCCCATCTCGGTCTGTATGCCTGTCTGTTTGTATCCTTGTTTTCCTGTCTGTTGGTTTGCCTTGCTGCCTATGTTTGTATATCTATTTGGTTTTGGAGGTACTTATATAATATAACGTAACCGTTAGAGATAATGCGAAAACCTACTGCATGTTATTGTAGCATCAGTCGTTTAATTTGCTTTATTTAATAGTTTGCATGAACTGCACGGTCATTAACGAGCACAATAAACAGCAAATGATGGTGGACTCACATGTCTTAGTTTATTACAATTTATTGATAAGCTTAATTTCTGTTGAATTATCGAATACGTATTCTTTGCAAATTTTGTTTTTACATTTTTCAGAGAGAGTATTTCGTATTATCAATCTGAAAATATTTAATATATAAACTTACCCAAACGCTTCACAACAATTTGCAAAGTTAGTTTCCAACAAATTTACTATAAGTTGTTAATTTCGCACTGAACTGTCTATACTGAAGATCTCTTTAAGTTTCTTTTGCTTATTTTCCAATAATTCTGCTTTATGAATGACTAGTGATTCTCCAAGCAATAAGACAGTTTAAGTGCTTTATCGTCATGAATTGCATCTTTGTAATGAGGACATTGTAAAGAAATGTTCGCTTGCTAAACTAACATGTACTAATCATAGAAATAGTGGAAGTATAAAATGTCACAATTGTACATTGCGGCAAGCCTCAGGTTATCTGCCTTAGCATTAAAAGCAGTAGTCCATAGATATAATAATTCAGAAGTAAGTGAACGTAAATTTATAATGAAAGCTCGATTATGAGAATACAGGAATTTATTACTTACGATGGCGATTATTTTTACAGAATTTATACCAAACTTCTGAAGAAACCTCCGAAGGAAACGTTCAGAGCCTTCTCTCTTACAGAATTTTCTCAGAAGAGCATTAGCATTAATGCACATGATAAAGCGAGGTAACTGCAATGAATTGTTCCGCCTCCAGTTATGACATCAACAACTGATGTAATGGGGTCTTTGTATTATTCATCGAAGACTCACCAAAAGCAAGTTCAATGTTTCTATTGAATGATGCATTTATTCTGTTTTTACAACAAAATGTAATGCAAATTCTTTGTCTTCAAGTAATAAATCAAAAGAAAATGTAACAGAATAGTTTGTTATACAACAGCCGAAGCCGTTATCGATTTTAGCAATATTGGGACTTTCCCCAATTCCATAATCATTAGATCCCCTCGCCTGACATTCGGTGTGTCGTTTTTCATTGACTCAGTTTTAGTTGCTTCTCTATGCACGCGGTAAACGCGATTATTCCATTTATACTTAACAAAAATAAAATTACTTCAGAGCATTGAACATATCATTGCATCATTATTATAAAGGAGATAATTAAAAGAGGGTCTTGCTGTAAATAAAAACAAGAACTTATTTCCATGGTTTCTCCCATCAACACCAGGCAAATGCCAGAGCAGTACCCTAACAAACTGGGCACGGATCGCGCGCCATCTTTCCTTCTTCTTCTCTGTCGTATCCTCACCCCTTACACACACACACACACACACACACACACACACACACACACACACACACACACACACACACTAACACTAACATGCACAACACTACCACACATATCGGGAGACCGGTCGGGAACTCACGAGCTTTTTCAGGCTGAGGTGGTGCTCCACTGTGAGAGATACCTGGTTGAGAAATACCACGCTAGTCTATGGTAGGTTGGCGCCGGATCTCACCATCCAGCGAGGGAAGTTCACAGCCACCGCCCCCCGAGAAAAAATGCACTACACTTACGGGACTAATGATCATAGTACTTGACTCACACGGAACCACCTATCAATCAAAACAAGAATTTTTCAAACTTACAACTTTAAAAGGGGCCATTCTTCATCAAAACCTTAATAGGAACTTTTTTAAAGAATTTTTTTGTTCTTTAATTTTGTATAGAACAAACTTTTCAGTATGGTTGACAGTTCTGGAGATATACGCAAAAAACCTGAGCAAACCAAACTTAAACAGCTTCCCCACCCCCGGCTCAACCCCCACACGTCGAGTATAATATGCGATTAACGAACAATAATGCCAAATTTGAAAACTCCGAGATTTTTTCCACTCAATTTACCTAATTTGACCGAGCTAAACGCCGCACCGGGCCCTGAGTTGCCCAGGGGGAGAGGAATGGCTGTTTAGATGAAGGGAACTGATTTATGAATGATGACCGCACAATGTCATTTTAATTAATAACAGTGCAATACTATTTATTGTGAACAATATTATTTATACATTGGATGATATGAAATGATAAAACTTGAATGATAGAAAATGAAATAAAGCGGTGATAATAACATTATCATAAATTGAATAAAATTGCAGTTTATTTTGATACACTTGTACGATAAAATCGTACCGCAGTTGAGTTGAAAGTTAATAGTTCTGGCGATGCATCTCTGCGTTGCTGAGTAATAGTACCTTGTCGACGAGTGGATGCGGTGTGCGTGGACTTTGGTTGTGCTCATCCGGATGGACGTTAGAACGCAGGCCGCCCTCACAGTTCACAGATTGGAGCGCGTTGTGGCCCCGTGACTGCACCAATCTCTCTCGTTCGGACTCGGGCAGCAGTAGTATACATCACTGGGGTTACCGCGTTACACTCCAGTTATGTAGCGATCTCAATCCTTATATCATTGCTCCATAAACCATATTCTCGAAAACAGTTCCAGAGCAAGACCGTGGGAAATTGCCAGGTGAACGGAATGTTTGATTTTGATGATATTGCGATTTTCAATGACTTGGTGAGAAATGGCTCGGTCAACGGAAATTTTGGTTGCTATCTCTTTGTAAATTTCATGGGAACATTTCTTCCCGTGGAAGTCATGACACCTCAGAAATGTTTCAAAAGTGGTATAAAAGTGTGGAATCGTCTATCAGAGGTAAAATTCGGCCACGAGGAGCTAGTAACTCGAGATCAAAATTGTATTCATTTCGACCACAATAACGGAAATCTTTGTAAACGTGTATTATAAGTAAATCAGCATTGTGAAATTCGACATCTTTAAAGTTTCATTTCTTGGAGCTGTATTAAACCACTGGTATTGAACCTGTGGCCCTTCCCCTACACTTGGCATCCGCGTGTGAGAAGAGTGAAGAACATCACCGTTATATGCTCACATGCGTTGGTTTTCATCCCAGTTGCGGCAAACCATTTTCCTGGCTGGAAACAACGACAAGGGCGTGGGGTAAGTCAATCCCCAAGACAAAGCAGCGAATCCCTCGCTGGTGCCAAAACATAAGCATTTGAGTTCAGCTGTATTGTAGTATTACGAAACCTTTACAAATAATACGAAAAAAGTGTGTGGTGCGGCCTCAATGCGCAGCTGTCGACTGTTCCTCGCGAATAGCAGAGAAGGGGTTGCGGATGGATTGAGAGCGGTACTCGAAGAGCTTGGGAAAGACGATCCAACACATTTCGCAAATAGTCTGTCCTAGAATATAGACTTCAGAATCACGCTTCTGGATATGAAACATCACGGGCGGAGACTGAGAGAACAAATCCCCTCTCTGTACTGTAATATGCTAAGCAGAAATGACTGATTTGTACTATTTATAAGAAAACACCGACAGAAAACGCCATAAGGGCTGAGTAAGTAATTATACATCAAGCAAATTTCAAACGAACGACAGTAGACGTTCGCGAGTAATGGTAAGGGAGGGCACAGGTGCGCATGCAACCTGGTGCAACGCACTTTGCCGTTATGCCGTACTATGGGACGACGCGCCCTAAGCCCTTGAAACCCGAACGTAGTCAGCAAAATGAGACTTTTACAAGATTCTGTTGCCTTTTTTTGAAGGATTTTGCAAAAATGTAATACACTCACTCTGCAACAGGGTGGTCAGAAACGTATGAATGTGGGGCCTAGAATGATATTTTCATCACATTTAAGGCAATACTTTTGATAAGTACAATCTTTCGAAGATTGCATTTGTTTTGCGAAAAATATTATGGACCTTCGATTGTTTATTTATTTGATTCTTCTCTTCTGGGTACTCTAGTTATTCTGAATTTAGAGTTTTATCCGTCTAAGACGTTACAGCATGCCTGCTACTGCAACCTTTAGAAAATAATTCCCTAATAACACATTCCAAATAAAAATTGTTAGTGATTCCAGGTGCGTCAACTACTGAGGTCAATGGTACTGTAAGTGTAGTGCATGCTTTTTTCCGTCGGGAGGTGGCGGTTATCTTCCCTCGCTGGATGGAGAGATCCAGCGCCAACCTACCGTCGACTAGCGGGGTTTGCCGCAATCCGGTGTCTCCCACCACCAGGGCGCCGACTTAGCCGGGACAAGTTCTAAGTCCCCGACCGGTCTCCCGGCATGTGTGGTAGTGTAGTGTATGTCAATGTAAGTGTGTTTGTGTAAGAGGTGAGGATAGAACAAGGAAGAGGTAGGAAAGATGGCACCCGTTTGTTAGGGTACTGCTCCGGCATGCGCCTGAGCATCTAGGCAAGCATGCAGTAAACATTCATGGGGAACCATGGAGACGATCATGTAGTGAACGAGCGTGAAACATGGGTAGGATGTGGGGAAGATGCGAGAAACGTGCAGGGAGACCGGAAGAACCCGATTTGTTTGTTAGGCCTATTGAACAAACAGAGATCTTTTCGAACCTCCTTTATTTTCAGAGGTTTAGCTCTTCTAGTTACCCATAGCATGAGTGGTCAATAACGAGGAAGAACTTGAATGCAAAATTACACCGAATATATAATCTTAATTGATACTATATGTGTGCCTATATTCTTGTTTCTTTGCAATTGTTGGTCTCTTGATGCCCGTTGTTGAGGGAGGTGCTCCAACATTCGTGTGAAAATGATCAGTGAAACCACTGATCTGGCCAAGGAATTCTATACCGGCAGGCGCTGCAAACTCATCCCCTTTAAACATTTTATTGGTATTCCATCATTATAAACGACATATTCTGTTGCAAGAAATCGTTCATTATTAGGCATTTTACGGCACACATGATGACGTATTAGATTTTACGGCGCGAATGATTACGTTATCACATATTCAGCCAATTGCAGCGAGAGAATCAGGAGAAGTAGAGGTAATCGGAACAGCCGAAAACAGTTTTCTGCACAATGCCAAATATCCGAGACGTCACAAAGTTGTTTCGCAAAATTAAGCTAGATTCTGTTATAAATTTATAATGCTGTTATACAAAAAATAGCGTATGCAACTCGTTTATAACGTTGCTTTATTGCATTCGTACAAATTTGAAAACTCGCTCCTAACGTCGCTCGTTTTCAAAACATTTACTCATGGAATAAAGCATAACATTATAAACTTAACTATGTACACTACTATTAAACACGAGGAAATTTCTGAGATCTTACCGACATCGAAAGCGTGGCCAATCACCGCTGTGCTCAACCAAAAGGCGTGGCACGGCATGGGGGACGGGGAACGGGGGACGCGACCCACTCCCAATTCTTTCGGTATTTGGGGAATTTGGGAGGCGACTGTCCTTTAAGGCAATCTCCCCGTTGATGCACCGACTTGGCTCCTCCGCGCGGGTGACGCCCATGGCGGTGGTGCTCTTCCACTCGCCGCAGGAAGATCCTCCTCGCACCTGCGCCGCTCGGGAGCGGATCGCCCCGCTAACGGCGCCCCTCAATTACAAATATTTTGCTTCTCGGAAACTAATGGCCTCGCCGAGTGTCCCCGCGCGTGCCTGCAATGGCAACGCGCCCGTCGCTATTGGCAGGTCACGCCGTGCGGGCGCTGGGCACCTCCACTCCACTTCAGCCTATGGCGACCGTTGGGGCGCACAACGCTGTCCACTCCACTCCAGCCTATGGCGACCGTCGGGGCGCAAAACGCTGTCCATTTAAATGCTTCTTTGACATACGAGAGAAAAAAAATACATTTGAATACATTCGAAAGGCATTTGAAGTAGTGATTCTCAATATCCTCTTTTAGTTGAATACGAATTCCCTCAAGTTAGTACATTGAAATATCGTATCTAAAAGACTTGCTTTAAGGTTTTCTTCACTGCTTGGAAGTCATTTTTGTAACTACTCTTAAAGATTCTTTTACTGCGGTCGAAGAGCGAACATTTTGTATTGCGAGACATGTTACCAAGAAAGGATCGTTTTAAAAGAGTACTTGTACAATGGCCTGAGAGTTCGTTCAGTGCACATAAATTAGACAAATAAGTCAGATTTTCAACCAAACAAGCATTTCATGTTACAGGTGGATCCTAGGTCGAGAACTTCTTCTTGAAAACACTTCGAAGAATTGAAAAAAATAAATGTAATGATTGTACGATTGGAAATGTTGCGTTTGATTATGACAGGTTAAATGATGTACCTTTTCCCCACTATTTAAAATCATATTTTATTTTATTCCGCAGGAAATAGTAAACATAATTACGTAAACATAATTTTTAATAAACACGTAAACCATTTTTTTGTTTATGATGAATGAAAAGTAAATGGAAATTTAATTAATATATTTAACAATATAATTGACACTTAATAATACCGACAAAAATTATTCACTTGTATTTGAGAAACTTTGGGGCAATTGGTCTTCAGTCGAAAATTTCGTTGTCGAAAACTTTCGCGTCTTTCTCCTGTTTCTTCCGAGCGCTCAACTAAAGTGTTCTGGGCCTCACCTCTGGGGAACGCATCTCCCCTGACCGTCGACGCGAACGAGGTGCGGCGCTGAGGATTCCAATTGCGAGTCGGGTGTAGCAACAAGTTTTTCCTCGAAAGCGAAAATTTCCCACGGGAAACTACTAAATTGTACTTAACTTTCAAATAGCGATACGAGTCTACATGACATTTTGTTGGTTAAGTTAAGGGACAACCCTGTATTAAATACAATTATATTAATTTCCGATAAATAAGCAAAAGACTCTTGTAGTACGAGTAACTTCCATTATATTCAGTAGTCTGAAAAGATTTAAAGATTTCTAGATTGCTGATTTAGATTAAAATAGATTTTATTACATCGGAGCGAATAGTTTTGTTAATAATCCGTGCAAAAAACGCTCATTTCTTTCTGTATTCAAAATTCAAGTAGTATATGGCTTAGGGTAGGCATCACAGAATTTTGAAAACGTCCACAGAATTCACTTCTCCCCGTAGTACGTCACACACAGTTTTGAATTTTATTCGACGTAAAAAAAGATATTTTTCATTCTTTGAACTTGGAACTGGCACCTGCCTCTCGTGTTAGTTAATCATAGCAACTCCCTCTAGTGTGCCAATTAAAGCGGTACACTTAATTGGATCGGCCATGTTATTCTTGACGTGTTGAATGTTGTATAACTTCTTTCCTCTGTAAACATAAACAGGTCATCCCGTATCATTTAGTTATTTACATTTATTCGGTTATTACATCTCAGCTGTAACAGCATGAGATGTGGAGTGGGAAGAACACCTTGCAAAGTAAGCGAAGTTGATGAGTTCAGAAAGTACTGAGAATCTGATTACTATAAAAATTTGGAACATTTCAAAATCCATTTACATACTGTGCCATCAGCGAAAGAGTATTTTGATAGATTCACCAGAGATCGTCGAATAGTTCCTGCTACTGAAAACTATATCTATAAAATCCATTTGAAACTTTAAAAAATGTGTTATACAAATTAAGGGAATATATTTTGGTTAATTTGCGTTGTACATAATTCCTCATACAACATATCCGCAAAAAAACTGGCTGGCGAGATTCAGTGACGACTTACGTTGGCTTACGGGGATTTTCTCCAACCAGGTATCTCCCTCCCTCGTGGCACCACCCCAGCCGGGACAAGATCTAAGCTCCCGACATGTGTGGTGGTGTAGTGCATGTAAGTGTAAGTTTGTGTAAGTAAGGGGCGAGAAAAGGACAAGAGAAAAGAAGGAAGTATCGCGTGCGCTCGTGGCCCGTTTGTTAGAGTGCGCGGCATGCGCCACATATTGATCGGAGAAAATCCAGAAACAGTACCAATCAGAAAAGCCGGCCACCAGATTTCTCCTCCAGAATTTGACCTAGATGATACGCTAATGTCGAAAATCCTGGCACGTCGGGACTCTAACTCCAGGATCACTCGTCCAGAGGCAGTGCAGTGACATCAGTTGATGCCCTGAGCCACCTCTTCCGATGGGGAAGGAATAACGTAAGCGTAGACAAGCACGTAGGATTCCATCAACAGCGCATCAGAAAGGCTCGACCTTTCTTCCACGTTCGATCACAAAGTGAAACCAAGCGGGAAACGAAGGTGAACACTAGCACGGAGCAATTGCCGCCCTTTACACTTGTATGAATGACTTCTAGTCATGCCGTGAAAGTGACCTCGTCGCACTTAAACATTTTTGATTCGTGTTGGACATCGATCGTCGAAGCCCATGGCATGGAGCTTCCGTGGGCAGGCCCATCGGCTGCCCATCGCTCCGTGGCCTTCGGCGCGCCTGCCGCGCTAACTCGATCCGCACACAGCGGCTCAAAAATATTTTGTCTCTTGCGTCGGGCGCGCGGGGCGGAGCGGGGGGCGAGGCGGGGCGGGGAAGGGGGCGGGGCGCGGCGCGGCGCGCGTGTGGCCGCCGGGATGCGGAGCGTTGACCCCTGAGCCCGCGCGGGCGCGCCGGGCGGCGGGCGGGCGGCCTGCCTGCCTCCTGTTGGAACAAGGAGGGGCGCGGGATGAATGACTTTTGGAAACCGAGTTCGGCCCGGCCTGGGAAGCGAAGCGGAAGGCCGAAAGGCGGTGCGGTAATGACTCCTTTACACTTCGACATTCTTTCCGAAACGCGGAATGAATGCGCGCAAGACACGTTTCCACGGCTTCGTAAGCGCAGAAAAGTTTTCTCATTGATCATCGCCAGTTGCTTAGAAATACAGGCCATTTTAGTCAGTATATTATTAATCACTGACCGTATATATAATTCGTTCCGCAAAGCAATAAAATATTAATATGTTAAATGATATGTTGTTGATTGACTTCTGATGGTTTATTATTCTGTAATGAACGTAATGGCTGCAGTTTCCATAATTCTTTTATTTTCGGCAGAAATTTGCGTCTCAAAATTTTTGTCGACAAAAGTATTTATAATATCCCTAGAGTTCATCAGTCCAAATTTTATTTCATGTTGAAAACAACCTGACGAGGCAACTGTTATCTTTCTACACATCATCTTTATCTTCGGAATGTTTTGGGAAGTTAGAGTTGCAATTTAGAGATAATTGGAATGTTTATAGATACAGATACGGTCTTAAAAGTCGGAAGGCAAGTCGTAGCCATATATTTTCTCGTACAAATTCCTTTCCCTGCGGGACGAAATCGACTTGTACAAATTGATACGTCCAGACGACATCCTCGAGCGTCCAGCCGCAGGAGCAGGGAGGGTGACAAGCGCCGCGGCAGCCCAGTTGGTCACGAGGCCGCGGGTCACGCCTTTGCAGCAGCAGCAGCAGCAGCAGCAGCAGCAGCAGCAGCGGCCGCCCGCGCCGCAGGGGCCGACGCGGCGGCTCGGCCACTCAGCTTCATTGGGAGCGAACGCTCCGCCGGACGGGTTACGGTTTGTTTCTGGTCGCCGCCATTATTCTTCCAGGGACCAAACATCCTTCCCACTTACAACTGGTTGGAGTTCCCCAAGGCCTATTCATCGTCAACCCGACGTCATTTCTAGGGGGGCGCGTCGTACCGTACATTTTGATGGGTGATATTTCGAATTCATTAATTCGTCGAATACAGTTGTATTTTAGAAACGTTTTCCGCACTATAACATGCACAATTAAAGATAAATAGGTATCATATAAGGTGTGCCTAAAAAATAAATTCGAACGACATAAATGATTTAATAATTATTAAATAGTACTAAGACAACAGTTACTGTAAAAGTGATGGTGATTACAATATTGAAAACTGGAAATGGAAAACGCTGAAACTGTCAAAGTAGTTCGGTCGGCACATTCAGCGTCAGTCGTCACACTCCATTATTACCAATGACACTTTCACACTGCTAAATTCATTGGATGCATGTTAAACTGGAAGGAAACGTTTGTGATACTTTCAACTTTTCCAAGTTAATCGATTCGACACGCCTACAATTTCCATTTTCACGCCTACAACACGCCATCCAATTTCCAAACATCTGAAAATACGTAGTTTTGATACACAACATTCTCAAACTTTTTGCCAGAGGGGTACACGTGATAAGAGACCTAAACATTTTGTCTAATAAGCTTGGGCGTGTTTTGTAGTAGCATTAAGAGAAACAATAAAACTAATCTGAATCTTCACAATTCCTAGGCAGGAAAGGAATGTCGTCATAAGTCACCAGTCAGTAATGGGTAAACACATGAAGTGGGCCGCCACAGAAACCTGATAGGCCTCCCGGACGCTCGGAGTGAGACAGCGACTGAGCGATAAAGGCGGCGGTGGTCGCGAGACCCGAACTGGAGGAATCGTCGGAGGTACGGTACATCTTCATCCGGTTCCGGTCGCCCTACATCGCTGAGCGGCTCAGGGGCCAGGGGGTGGAGGGAGCCTCGCGCTCTTCCGCCTTGTGGAGGTCACTCTCCACATCCACATCACATGCGAGACAGGGTAAAAATTAAAAACTAGTGGTGACACAGACTTTCTCGAACCGGTTGGTTTTCTATTCCCTTCGGCGTCTAAAAGACTGCCAGGACATCTCAGGATTCCTACCGCTTCTCTGAAGAGCACTTTCCCGCACCCCGAACATCGCATAGATCAATATCGGCCCTGTACCTATACATTTTGTCCATGATATTCCTTGGCCTCACCTCCGCACCTATGCCATTGTTCTGGGTGTGAGATCAAGTTCCTCAATTAAACACACAAATTGCATCCAATTGCCTGTAAGACCAGTAGATTATAGAAGGACTATGGTATAGATGTAACACACAAAGGACTCGAAATTCGCCCCCACTGAAAATACCGGGCTGAACTTAATTGGGTTTCGAACCTACAGACTTTGTGTACTTTAACCTTCGTCCTTAAGCCTTTGTTTCATGAGGTCGAATTACTTGACTGTGACAATTGTAAACGTGTTATGCGTTTATAGTACAATAATTCGATAAAACCAATAATATAATTAAAATTGAACTTTATAAGCATAAACAGCCTTTAATGTATTTTATAATATTCAATCTATCTATCTGAACGATTTTGAAGCCATTAATTTTCCAAAGTAACAATGAATACGTAATTATTTTAGCATCAAAATCTTCATCATTGCACTCGGAAATAAACAATTTTCTCAAAATTAACTAACTCAACAGAAACGTTGTATGACATAATATTTATAGCACGTTGTTTGAGCGTGCTTTATGTTTTTAGTTTTCGAGAACTTCATCGGAAATAATTTGCAGCACTTGTACTCACTAATGCTACCTTGCATAAAACGCTCGTAATGTAAATATTAACCACGTGAAAGGTATTTAAAAATATTCATTCACCTAATTTCGGGAAAATCAAAACAGTACATCAAAATGGCGTTGATGGTATCTTTATTAAGTGCATTTAGCATTATCCGTTCAAAAAATTTCAAGAAAAATTTAGAACGGGTTTTGAGAAAATTTATTTTTAATATTGTCCATATGTCTCCCAGAACTAAGCGAAAGTTATTAAAATTTCCAAAACTTTTACACGACAGTAATTAAAGTAGTAATTGTGAAGAACAAACTTTATTTGAAATGCATCTTCAATAATGTAATTGTGCAAGGAGGTCCCAAAACTTTGAAAGTCTTGCGGTTTTCTAAAATTAAGAGTTAACAGTGAAAATCGACGCTACACCATCTTTATAAATGTATGTCAATCTATTCTTAGAAAAAACTTAAAGAAGGAGCAATTTTTGAGAACATTTTGAAAATGTCCTAGTGGCTTCATCGCAAGTACTCCCAAAATTCAAACAATTCTGTTTAAATTCGCCGGTCTTGCCTGATCGATCACGGAATATTCACTTTGAAAAATATCCCGCAAATATTTTCAGTTATTCACATGAAGACGCACGGTTAAAAAAAAACACCACTTTTTTTTTACTTCAGGAGACCTCAAAACGTGTATTTCCGTTGAAATCTCGAAATTGATTTTCCTTACATAGTTTTCTCTAAACCACTTACGTTGCTCCGAATAGGAGAAAGTAAGAAATCATCTTGGAATATTTGGAAAGTTGAAAAGCATGCTAGTTGCACTGGTTAGAAGCAATGTAGTGGTATAATGTGAATCATTTGCAGCGTATCTCGGGCCAACGCGCGGCGCGCCAGGTGTGGTCCGGGCCTCCCCCGGGCGGTGCCGTTCCGCACGTCGTCGGCCGGTTCCTTATCTGCCGCTCCGCGCGCTTTTATTCGGATTCCCATCAGTTAGGAGAGGTTAGGCCCCCGGCGGCCGCCGCCGCCGCCGCCTTGTCTCTTGTCTCATCTGCACCGAGGAGGCAGCACATTGTGACCCATATTTCGGTTCCCTGCTTCCGACCTGTGGCAATGAGCTGTGTTCTGTTTTTTCTATTGCTAGGTGAATTACACAAACGCCGTTATTTACAAAGAATTATGTTGTAAAAATTTCAAGTAGTCAGACAAAAAATATTTAAACGGGTTACCAGCTGTTCGAAGTTTGTGCGTTGGATAATTATTATTTATTTGATATGTAATCATTGAAATAATATAACAAAAACATGTTACTTTCAACATATTTGCGTATTATATTAATATTAATATTTTAATAATTCACAGCATTTTAGTTCAATCCACCAATAATATCCGAGGCGCATTTTTCTTTTCGTAGCTCAGACCAATGTTATTGCTATTCCCACTTTCCGAGTAATACAACGTTCCTCTTTCTGTTTCCACTTGTCAAACTCGGAACTGAACTTATTCTTGTTAGTAACGCGAGTGGAAGATAAGAGCTTCTTTCTAAGACGAGAAGTTATCTTGAAAAAGCAGCAAAATTCATTATAGCTTATCGTGACTGACGAATATGAAAAGAAGCGTGTAGGCCGGAGATGCTGAGCTGGAACACGCGGCTGCAATGAGGACACGTCGCCTGCGCATTTCAAGGATCGCCCCGCGAGCGGAAGCGGCGGCTGCCAAGATCGTGCGCGCCGTTTGGCGCCTGCGGCCGCTAGGGCGAGCGCGGGCGCCAAGCGGCCACCGGCCAACCTCCGCCCCCCCACCCCCACCCCTCCACGCTCGCGGAGGACGCCGTGGAATGAGGGAAGAGGGGCGCGCGCGGTCCCGACCGGAAGCGATTCGGTTCTACAAGTGCAACATCAGCTGAGAAATGCGCGAAATGTGTCAATTTGGGCGCTACATTTCAAGCACAGCAGGAAATGTTAAGTTGTTCAGTGATATTTTGGTTTGAAAAAATGGATCGGAAAGGAATGGTAAGGAAAATTTGATGGAGATTTACGAGTATACCAGACAACACATCGTCGACTGTTGCTGGTCTTTGGCTTCGCTGCTAGTCGGAGATGATAATACCGAGGTCAAGAATACAGGCTTTCTGGTACTATGTAGTTATCGTGTACATGGACGTAAATGAATGATTGCATACGTTAATAAGGAACATATTTTATTATTGTAAATACAGTCGCATAGACATGAAGGATCGCAGAGAGAAATTAAATTTTCTGACTTCATATTGGTTTTACTTTCTTCTGAGTGATATTTAAATTATGTATTTTATTCTGTTTTCTAATGCTACGATATTAACAGAATAGCAAAATAATTTAATAAAATATTTACTTCTGAGTAAGTTTAAAAACAAATTTATTTCAAGAGGGCTCTATTCTTTGTCGGAAATATTGTGGTTCCAAATGTCACGGAATATTTCTTTCTTCGATTTACCTGCATAAATACATTCAATATAGTACCTTCATGGAATAATATGAGCGTAAATTCTATTACTGTCTTAAACTATCATAAGCTGCTCATATATTGAAATACATTCAAAACACAAATCAATGCTTTTCTTTCTTCCCAATGAAGCTTCAGCCTAATATCTGCGTTATCGCAGTACTGTCAGCCTTTCGCGCTTCACAGATTATTTATTTGAAGTTAAATAAACTTATAAAGATATTTCATACTTAATTTTCATCAGACTGGCGATATTGAATTACATTGTGCAGTTAGTACCACACAAAAGTCTACAGCGTAATACGTTCTTATATCATAAAATATGTGAATTCTGACTTGCTTCTGTGCACTCCTTGAAATTTACCGTCAAATTTCTACTAAATTGATATGTTACATTGCAATTTGTATCAGAGCAAACTTTTTACGCTTTATATAAAATATTAATAAAATGCCATGTGGATTCAAGAACTATCTTGTTACATTATCACATGTGCAATTACACTGTGAGGAATTTTGCTTCGGCCACACAATTGCATTGCGCTGATTTAGATATGTTGTGCTGTGAATAAAGAAAGTTAAAAAACAGCGTTATCTAGCGACAGATTGGTGACTTACTGTAAAGAAGTTGCTTGCATGTTTATATTAAGATTTACAACCATTAAAGAAAACTTTTTTGAATTCTCCTCGAGATATGGCGTTCCTAACGTATGGAATGGGCCATTTTGCAGATTTTGTGATACTGTGGTTCTCCCACCATGTTTTACTACCGGGAAATAATATGAATCCATTATACTATATAGCAAAGTCTGCAAACTTTTGCTTTTGTGGCCAGGATATTGATATGTGGAATTGGCATAACGTCACATTGCAGGTATATGTTTATTAGGGCCCAGATTCTCAGTTATCAACCCTTTTCTTCTTCGATCCTTAATTCATTATTACTACTAGGGAGCGGATTTTTATGATTTTGCATATTTCTGTCTGTTGCTTCAGTGCTGGATAAGTGAAATTTCTTGACATTTTGTTAGAATATGATGCTATTTAGATTAAAATAGTAGGTCATATTTGTGCATATTTGGCCAATTTTTCCTGTTGGTGCATATTTGCGTAATTATAGGCGCATATTTTGCATAATGTATTAAAATAGAGACTTCTATTAAACGTTTCATCCTTTCATAGAATCTATTTATTTGTGAGCTTTCGTTGTTTTGTTTGAGTTTGCGTTTATTTTTGTTTTCTATAGATAATAAAATACTAGTGCAAATAAAGGATATTTCTTGATAACTTATTTTTTAAACCAGTCTGAAGAAATACAGGACATACAATGTGTACTTCACTAAGGTGAATATTTACTATAATTATTTCTCTCGCGAAGTAAGGTAGATTGTATTATGTTTGCACAAAAATATATATTTTCATTCCAAGCGTGCTTATCCTGAATTTTAACAAAAAAAAGGTTTATAGAGGAAATGAAATATTTTTTAAAATTTAATTTAATGTTTTACATTTTTTTAAAAATTGCATCAACGACACGGTTATTGGCACTGCAACTATACATAATCAATACAGGATTTAAATTACATAGTGAACATTCGATTTAAACAAGTATTAAACAGTAATTTACAATTGACAGTCAGACTTATAAATCATTATACACTTTTAATATTTTACACATATTTCAGAGTTCTTAAGTCATTCATTTATATTTTTAAAAGCATATTTCAAGATGTTTAGATCATGAAAACCCTCTCCCAAATTATTTCACATCCGTTTAAATAATTTCTGAGCCAAACACGTGAAACCCTATAGATCCTAAAAACTGCTAAAATGATTTATGATTTTAAAAAGTATAAATTGGAATTTACTAAAAAAATATGCAAAGTTTTCTTAAGAAAATGTATGGTACGCGAAGATGAAAAACACAAATGGAGTCTTCTAAGAGAAGAAATATCTGGAGCTAAGGGCAGAGGCATCTACGAAGTGTGGATCTTTGTCATCATGTTGCATTGAAGAAACCTTTTCTCTTTTCAAGTCCGCGTTGACAGGCAATATGAATTCCTACACAAAAGATATTTCAGATTCGATTGTAATAGTGCATCTTAAAGAAAGTGGATTTTTAAATTATGGATGCTTAATTTTTATGTTCTTTTTTATAGAAATAACCTTGCTCAAGTTCGAAAGAAAAACATTGAATAAAATGAGTTAGTAATTTAAATACTATTTATTGCAATATATTGTTTAGCGTGATACTAATATGATTAAAAATGATAAACACCTAAAATGAGCTAAATAACTTTTGAATAGCCTTAAATGCCGTTTATAAAATTCTAAAAATCTGGCCCTAGTGATTGTGTTATACATTTTCGTGCGTCTCCCTAGGTATATATAAAATACTGTTTAGAACCTGCAAACATCGAGCAGACACATTTGCTATATCTGTGGTAAGTTTGCTTATGTATGTGGTGAAGTTCCCAAGACAGCAAAAAATGTACTCTGTACAAGCATCACAGGAAATGTGTGCGATCCCAAGCATATTTTGGAATGCCAGTTTGCGAACATGGGCACCTCATTTAACCTGCGATGTTAGTGTATCACTGTAAACATGTTTTACCAATGTCCGTATACGGAGATATGCCATGTACAAAACACATTCTCAAGAGTACAAAAGCAAACTTTGGAAGGCATAATGGACATTGTCACGTGTACGACATAAGACAGGAGGAAATAAAACTCGCTGGACGAGGACCAAACGTGTGTAATATAGTATTATCCTTTTTCAGCCCAGTAGGTTACTGAGAGAGAAATATTCCGTGTTTCAGCGGCAATGGTTCTTTCCTTCGATCACTACTCGCGAGGGCACTTTTTGTAAATGTATTCGAAAATGATAATATCAAGTGTCTGAATACCTTAATAAGGGGCGTGTCTTCTTCTTGAACCAATATGACGGCCAGGTATTAAAGCTGCGAAGAAGAAAACGGAAGCGTATCGCAGAGTCAACATGGCTCTGAATCGCGATTTTCCAAACAGATAATTTCGCCATCAGGGTAGTTTGCAGTGGCTGACCTACTCCGTTCCAAGGCCTCTGAACGAGGTCACGTTGCACGATCGAGGCTTCATTCAAGAAATATATTGTTTTCATTTCAGAAGCCTTTTGGTCAGTTTTCTGCACTAGCAAGCGGACCAATACTACTTCCCTTCTGCCTCTAGATGAAGTCATTTGATTCTGAATTTTGTAATTGAAATTTTTGTCACTAAGCTCTAGTCGTAGCTGATGTTGAATAACCTATTTTATGGTATGATGAGGACGATACGTTCATGATCATGAAAATATCTTTCTTTTTTTGAGTTTTTTAAAATTTATTTTCAAAATAAATTATTTTTGAAACCCTTAGTTTATTCAAGAGAGATTGATCATGCATGAAAAAGCATAATGTACTTTAATTTTATTGTGAAACATATTGCCTTGTTGAAGTTTTAAAAGTGAACTATACAAAAATCGTTCATTTTTAAAATCGCGTTACCGTATCATCGAGTGCACAGTGAACGGCATTTGGTTGATTCCCAAGGTGCCAGGCGATCGTCAAAGCAGCACCACCTCAGACCGCTGGTTATCGCAGGTGACGAGGCGTGTGCAAGTGTCTGTGCATGTGTGTGTGTGTGCATGTGTGTGTGTGCATGTGTGTGTGCATGTGTGTGTGCATTGTGTGCATGCGTGCATGTGTGTGTGTGTGTGTGTGTGTAGAGGGAGAGACGGCGCGGGTGCCAGGTGGGCAACGGGGACTGCCCGCCCACTCCCTCTTCAGGAGTTGACACGCGAAACACGTCTCCATGAAAGGCCGGATGATGAATGTCGCATGAAAGGTGTCGCACCTCCCGGAGAGCAGAGGAGGTATTTCGAAGGGCTCTTCGTGACGTCCTGTAGACGGAGTTCAATGTGCGAGAGACTTCCGGGATTTAGCAAATGTTCAACGTTCAGTCGACATGATAACTCAATGTTATGTCACTGCGTCGGAACTCGTTAGTTGCAATCGCCCCGTCTTAATTTACAATGCTTGATTTAATTACATACGCATCTGAGAAACATCCGCTATGAATGCTTTCCTTTGTTGACAATTGCAATTTCCAGCAGGTCAAACAGTGTACGTTTGTGAAATTAATGTGCTCTTAAGAGTGTAATAAATATTCACAAAATGTTTAGAACAATTGTAACAATATTCACCAAATATTAAAAATTTTTAGAAGATATTCGGTAAAAAATAATATTAATTGCTCTACTTTAATAGGATTGTTTAATGTGCAAATTCCAAAATATTTTTGTTTTTCCGTAATAAATTCGTATGTCGCTTTGACAAGTCTCCAACAAATATTAATCAGTAACATTTCTTTTACTAATTAGTACGAATGCTAATAAAAGTGAATTCAATGACATGTAATCGACATCAATATCACAAAAAATAGTGTATGAATAGGCTCATTTTTACAGTCCCTTCTTCAGGATTGTCGTAGTGTCCTTGCAAATTTTGGAAAAAAATATTACAACACAAATGCGGAAAATAAATAATGTAAATAATAAGGTGGTAGATGCACCACGATCATTATTTTTCGCTAATCGCTAAGAAATGGTTGTTTCATAATATATACCGCCAGAGCTCAGTAGCGGTGCTGCAGAACTGGTAACTATTATATTCAATAGAGGTCAGTAGCAGTGCGTAAGATAAAAGAAATTAATCTAATAGCACTGTGCTCTAAAATAAAATGAGAGAAAATTATAGTATTTTAATAAAATTTGAACCAATTATATTCGAAATAATAACCCTAAGGACCGTGATTAACATAAAATTGCTCTTTTTCCCCTATCACAAGGTTTGAATGTGAGGAAATCCCAACCAACGTCGGGTATTTTGCTATGATGTAATAATTGAATGTGCAATGGGAAGCGAGTGTCCTCGTCTGCGAGTCAACACGCGTGGCCCCTCGCAGCGCCTGCCCCGCGAAACGCCGAGGCTCGCCATGCAGATGAGAACGCCGACTGGGGCGCCGCGCCGCGACTCCGCTTGGCGGTACGCACATGCAGGCCCCGTGCACAGACTGTAAATGCACCCTCCACGTTTCAATGCAATGCAGTTATTTGCTTCGTCCATTCTCCAACATAGAAGACTACTTGAAAAAGTTTTCACAGAAATATTTTTAAAAAATGGTTCCCAAACAAATTAAAATTAATTATGATTTTCTTGAATTCTTCCATAAAATTCCAGAAGAACCCACATAAAGATAGTTTCAATCTATTTGTTTCGTTCAAAGGAAACGAGTGAGCTATTAATCACTTTTCTAAGAAAAATCCCACTTCAAATACCCCAAAACGAAATATTGGTGCTTGACCCCCCAAGCAAAAGACACGTTTGATGTACTGCATTAGAATGTTCTGGAGGGGTCCGGTCCTAAATAGGTTCCCAAGTAGCCAGTCGATAGCCCAGCTGCTTCACCGCGCTCCGCGCAGTCGCGTGGGGTGAAGTTGCTCGAGATACCCAGGTTCCCTCGAGTGACTGAGGTGTCCGTCTGAGATCTCCGGAGACCAATGGCGTCGAGCCCCAGACTGATAGGAATAAAAGGCAATGACGTGACAGAAAAACGACTATTCAAAGGATAATACTCCATGAGACTTGTGACTGACATTAAAAGAGAATTACTCCATGTTCAGTACTTAATAAAGCTGCGGAACGTTGTTACACAAAGTAGCAGAACGTTGGGCTAGAAGAGGTCGAACCATATGTAATGGACACGTGGATTATCCGATTACTTATAGTCCTGAGCATTCATAGGAGTTCAACTTTACTGGTTGAAAGAGGAGAGATGAGAGTCGTTTACAAATGGAACTTTCGGACTCACAAATGGAAAAGGTTTGCCTGACTTTGAGCTAATTTGAGGGGGGAGTTTTGAAAGATTTTAGGTGTCTAATAAAGACACGTAAACATGCAAATGGTACCACTTCATTTTATTCATACATTTTCTACACGATTGTTTTGAAAACTGTTTTAATATTGTCTTGCAACAGAAAGTTCGATCGTGTCGAAAAGTTTTCGCTAAAAATGTCAGGGTTCCTTGGCATTTTTTGGCACCAATTTGTAGACTACAATGACTCGTTGGATTTTTTGGCACCATGCAACATTAATTACTTAATATTACAATTATAAAAATTGCAAAATTAGAAGACGTACTTATAGCCCAAGGGATAGTTCATTATAATCTACTTACTAATTTTCATATTTACTCGTGGAGTGTATCGAAAAATATAGTTAATGGCAAATTACCTTTTTTTAGTTCTAACATAAATTAATTTTTATGTACTCACATATCCTTTAATTACTCAAACTTTTGAGGTTACGTACCTGAAACACAAGAGGAGACAAGCATAACATTAGTTGTGCACATTTATATATAAGAATTCAAAAGATTAAGAAAGAAAAACGTTATTACATATGCATTTAATTATTAAAATGTGTATCAGAGATTTCGAATAAAATATTTGCGCCATGCTTTGGTGAAAAAGGCTTATAAGTGAATTGAGAGTTATATAATATAGCTCATAACTTGGTGTAAAGAGAATGAGTGGTAAAGAATGATTTCTTTTCGAAAGTTGTGAGTGTGTTGATAACTAAAATTTAAAAATATGAAGCATTCCAGAATGAAATATTATTCAAAATTAGGTAACACATGATCAAACTATATCAATTTTACAATATTGATCTCAATTTATAGAACTGCTAATCCATTCCCAATTTAGCACAAAATGACGGTCAGACAGAAAAGATTCTGAGGAAACCTCCGTGTCGCGACTTAGGTGTTAATGGTTCTTTCATCTCAGTAAGACACAATACTTTTTTGCGAGCATTAGAGGAATACGAAGGTGTCTAACACTAACTAGATCGTTTACTGCGATCAGATGCGATCCCAAGGAAGAAAGTAATTGCATAAACTGAGTTCAGGCGTATTAGTTAATATACTTTTGTTTGTGGGATTGCATCAATTATATTCTAAGCGAAAGCTCAAATATATTTCTAGGATTGTGGTGGCATGATTGAAAAATGATTGAATAATGAAAGTCGCGGACTGTCTCCACTGATTATTTGGACCCGCTGCCCAAATTGCAACCTTTGTAATTTTTAAGAAGTGACTGAATTATAGTAAGACATGCGCAATTATGTTCATTATAAATACGAATTCGAAATACGACGTTAAATTTGTATATACTTGGGTCTTCGGAACCTACCATGTGAGGGACTTGTCTTCACGATGGCACGGCTTTTCGCGTCTTTCTCTGTCGTGCCACTGGATGTCACTTGATCTGAAGCTCTGCTTGAAATGTTTGCGATCATGCGACATATGGCGGCACGTCCGAGAAAGACGCAAAAATCCTACCATATTTCATAATGAAGATAAGGCCCTCACGCGCCATGATATAAAAACCGAAGTCCGAAGTATAGCTCGAGGAAACGTGACGTTACTATGGTGTACGTCGCTTATTTAAAGGAGAGGGACAGCATAAAAATTCTGTTGAAACAGTAGAGAGAGTAAACGATCGGTAGAGGAAGATTATTCGCAACAGATAATCATCAGACGGGTAAAACAGCGAGTGAGTACATACGTGTGTTAGTCATCAGCTAGAAGAGATAGTTTATGTGTAGAATATAATAGATAGGGGGTGTGAATAGATAGGGAGTGTAAAATAGATCTGGGAGTGTGAATCGAGTAATGGCTGATCGGGAGAATGGATACCCCCTATGTTAAGGCAATTTTAATCGTTACAGACGTTTCTTAGCAATTGTTTATTTTCTGAAAATTTCTTCTGTGAGTTGCGTATGAAAGGAAAATTAGAAATTAAATGGTGAATGAATACTAGAATAAATGATAGTAGACGTGAATGTTACTAGTGTGGAAGTGAAATGAAATTATCAACAAACAAATGCTGACGGGTATGCTTGGTTTTGTCGAAAGAAAGGTACGAATGCGCCTGATAATACTGTTTCTGTATGTAAGGATTTGTGGTTCAGTGGAAGTAAGTTAAGTATGATTCAGAATCTTAGTATGACATATTTGTGGGTTGCGTGAACGAATGTTAAGCATATTATGAATGGTATGAATGTAGGTGCAAAAACGATGACAGATTGGGTGAGTTTTTGTAGGGAAGTATTTTTTATGATTCTGGAAAGACAAAGTGTACTTTTGGTTGGTGAAGGTGTGATTGTGGAAATTGCTGAAAGTAAATTTGGTAAAAGAAAGTTTAATAGAGGTAATAGAATGAATGGAAAATGGTATTGAGGAAATTGAAGAAGTGTCAAAACGCTGTTTTTTTTTTAGTTTGCTTATTATCCCTTTATTTTTCAAAATTGCGAATGAATTACTGCAGGTTTAATTTGTTTGGTGCCTGGCAAGAAATGACCGTCCCTCAGCTTTAATCAGACTTTATTTTTAATTTTTGACTGACATTGGTTTTCCTAAATACTTAACTCCAGGTAACTAATTTGGAAAACAAACTTCCAAGTAGACACGGATACAGCATGGACCTACAGCGCTTGCTTCACGTCTGTCTCCGAGAACAAGGAGAGGGTGATGAGAGGCAGCTAGCACCCGCTCTTCAGTGCTGCTTAGCAGGTTGCGGCGCGACAGGCGAAACGATCTAGCCTATATTTTACTTCAGATAGAAATATGTGGCTGGTTAGTGTGCATTTAGATTGCGACCGTGTTTCCTCATCACGGGTAACCTGAGTAACCTCCTCTCACCTAAGGTAACCTGGGTGCTATTTTAAAGGCTGTTTGGCTGAGATCGGCAATCCTCCGTGATCGTTAACAAGATCAGAGGGAGATTCCATTTTTTAATTATCAAAATATTTGTACTGTATTTTGCGACAACTTGGAATTATTTTCTTCTGTTTTTCGTTCTTAATAACTTTCCCTTTATATTTTTGTTTCTTTTCAATTTTTGTGAAAATATTCCATCTAAGAAGTAAAATTGGTATTTCTCTCAAATTAATTTTGGAACCTGAGTATTTGAAGGAAAGTTGCAACAATCCAAGCCCCTTGTAGTCAAAAATATGTACATAGAAGACGGAGTCGTGGCCGGTCGAGGGAGAATCTTCTCTTTATGCCGCTGGCAGTCGTGTTGAATAGCAGTCGGATATAGGTATGCTGCAGTCTTTGTATTAGATCGGGGACGCGTTTTCAGATATTTTCGTGATGATGTAGTAAGGATATAATGTCAAATTTAGGAGGGTAATATTGTTGTTTATTGCTATTTTGGGTAATATGTGAGAATAATTTCAAATAAAAGAATAAAAATATATAAATTCAGCATTCAAATGATAGAGAACGTATGTGATTTATAAAAAAATTAGGACGAAACCCCTAGCTATTACAGGGGTTGAATGATTTATTTATAAATGCTAGGAAATAGTGCGTCGAGGCAGCCGCCCGTGGTGATAATTAGCGAAGTATAATTTATTCGGACGTTTTATTCACATAATTTGCAGGGCTAATTGAGAATTAAGCAGTAACATAAATTATTGCTATTTAGTAATATTTTCCAGAGAAGAACGTTTGAATAATAACGGCGAAGTAGGTAATAGCATGCGACATATGAAGATTGTAGACATCATGGGACTCTGAACATTTTCTACGTCCGAATTTATCAGAGAGAATTCATCAAGTGCGCACGAAGATGATTTGTAAGCAATGAAGAATAAATAATTGAATTTAGCAAAAACTGTTTAATATTAAAGTTAAATATTCATCTAAAATAAGCTCATAATTTGATATGTTATTATTCGAATTATTGAATAAATATATTTATTTATTTTTATTTGTAAAAAAGGCTGAGAGTAGTTTGCAATCAATCAAACAACTCTTTCAGTAAGTACATTTTTCAGAAACTGCTGATCCGTATGGGAAATCCATCTTCATACGACAAAATAGGCATTAGTCGGTCCTATGTCGACCCGAAATGTCGGTATATGTTGAATAATAAATATCATTAATGCTAGCCGGCAATACGATATTGAAACAAAAGGAGATTGTCACATTACTAAATAGATACATCAGCAACGCATGGCAACAATAGGAGGAAAAAGAACTTAGATGCGGTTACGTAAGAATAAATATATGGATATTATCAGGAAAATCATTTATATTGCGCATGCTAATTAATTATATTAAAATATTAATATAAATAAAGGAATCATTTTCAAATTGCTTGCCCAGCCTGTGCACAGATTATATAAACATTTATGAGATAATTAAGGATCGTTTCACTATATATTTCGAATTTAACGTCGTAGAGTCTATTTTATACAATTCAGATTTATTAAGAATTATTGTACTAAAATTTGTACAAACTTATCACATATTTATTAATATTTTCATTGGATTTGAGTAAATCCTGATTTGTCAAGAGAGTAGAGAAAGAAATATTTCTGCTCTTCTAGCTACTTGCAATTGAAAGTGTTTAAGTATAGCATTAGGATTTAATTTTTGCACAGTAAACTATTTGCAATAATTGAGCTTATCAGTATTTTAAAACTACACGTTCACGAAAATTTTGAATGTTTTATATAAAAACTGCGGAAGAGAAATGCGATGGATAGCAGCTGAGACAGCTCATATAAGGAACTAGCCACGGATAGAGCTGACTTCATTACGCATGTGTGTTTTTGTACCTCGGTGAGTCGAAGTGATTTGTCATGTATCACTAACACTGGAAGCTAATTAGCAAGCGCGCTTTGTAATAGAGCCCCGCTGCAAGAGGTGTTCGTGCGCCGAGAACTCAAACAGAGGATGGGAGAAACACGCAACACACAGCGAGCGGCTGGTGACGTCATGGTGCGGGGGCGTGACGGAGGCGGGGCCGCTGCCGAATCCGGGATGCGAAGTGGTCCGACGCGAGGTGACGCTCTGGGGCGCGAGAATAAAATGACACTTGAAAAAATTTAGTGATTTTCGTGCAATTTGACTGCACGTGAACTATGGACAATATTAAAAAATATCCACAATAAGAATTTCTCAAGAACGGCTCCCATTTTTTTCTTTAAACGTTTGTTAGGGATGGTGCTAAATGTACTATATATGATTATTTAAACTCCATTTTGCTCTATTCTTTTGTTTTTTTAAATTACACAAATTAATTTGTTGACATTTCTCTCACGTAGTTCATATTTGCCGTATCAACAATGCCATGGAGACATTCTTCGAAATATTTTTAGTTTTCGAAGATATTAATCATCTTTGATTTTTTAAATGGAACCGTGTATTCTTCTCACTATCAGTAGATCATCAATAGACGAATGCAATGATATAAATAGGGGCGGTTTTTAATGAAATGTTTTTTCTTTTCATTTTAGAACAATGGCGTTTAGTATAGAAATTAATTTTATTATGACAAAAGGAAATTACCCATTTTTGCATGTAATTTTTTTTTGCATATTTCGTGGATTTCGACTGTCATTTTTTTAACTTTTTCCGTAATTTTTAAAGAATTTCGCCGATTTCATCGAGTTTAATGGTACTTACTTCAAATAATATTTATTGGAGGCAACAAATGTTCTCCTGTTTCTGTGTAGCCTTTTCGATTCCTTCACTCAAAAATTGTAATGTCTGCCATTGTATGTAATCCAAGGGTCCTGTGACGCCCATCAACTCCATTGTCGGTTAGACTGATTTCGGGATAATTAAAGACAGAAATTTGCTGGTACAGAACAGTCCAAACCAAAAGTTTGCCAGCTGAGTGCACTTGAACGAATAGACGAAGCTTCAATTACATCAGTACCGTATCTAGCTTGATCACATGTTTTACTTCATTCTTCTCTTTAGGTTTTAGGTCATTTTAAGAGCATTTTATTGATTTTTTTGGGAAATGTTTTAGGTCATCAAAATCCACCCCCTCGATATAACATATGTTAATGTTTTGATAGAATTTTGAGTGTCAAATTATACTTTCTAGCATGTGATTTTACATTAAATGTACAAGATTTCCTGTAGCAACCTTTGCAATTGTCGTATTTGGGGAAGGTTACCATTGTGGGGCCAGCACTTTAGCGTGAAGTGGAGAGAGACAGGGAAGGTAACTTTCCTCAAAGACGACAGCTGCGACGGGTCCTAAGGGAAAATTGCGAGTTCAATTTAAATCTGTCAGAAAGTAATTTTATACACAAAGTACTAACAAATTATTAACATATGTCATATCATTGCATTACCCTTTTTATGATCTATATATTGCCATTGAGAAAAATATACGGTTCTATTTAAAAAATCAAAGATTATTAAACTTTTCGATAACTAAAAATATTTCAAACAATATCTCTACTCCGTATCACTTGCCCCCACATTCCGCATTGTTGAGCGAAAGCTGTATTTAGGTTTCGGGAACCGTTTAGAAGGTATGGGGGTGGCCCATAGCTGGTGTGACTCCCTGTATATAAATGAATTGTTACGCCATGATCCATGAGATTGACGATAATTAAATCTAATTTTGTATTTAAACCAAACATTTAATAAGTATGCTAATCGATAACTTCCTATGTTCGAAAATAGGCAAGCCAGATAACTGTAATTTCTTTCAAATTTATTTTTATTAACTTTCAATGCAAAAATAAAACTTCAACAGAAAACACCCCTGGAAGCACCATGCTGAGCTTGTACACAATAACTCCGCATTCCCTTCATCCACATCCACCCACAGTAATTCCAAGGAATGAAATTTGAGAGGACACTAAAAAGGTGTATAAACATTCTCAAGAATCGATGGTGATTGATTAGCAAGAATGATCGTGACTTTTTCATTGCTTGTTACTAAATTGTTCGCAAATTTAGGAAACGGTTGGGTGAGACATTCGCATTCTAAGATACTGCAGTAAAAATTAACCTTTATGCATGTATTATCAGTACTTTCGTCATGTTAAAACTACTTATATTGCTTACTAACATCTTACCAAACTGCACACGAAAATAATTGTTATGGATTGAATGAACGAGAATTTCGAGCATCAAAAATTTGATTTCATAAAGCTGAGTGAAACCATCCTTGTAGTTTAGGACGATAGGTTAGATTCTTTGTTTTGTAATTCTCTAATTATTGATAGTGAAGTTACTAGTGGAAACATTGTATGGATGAAAATTATTTTACATTACTTACCAATGTCGAAACAAACATAAAATGTCTGCATTGTCAGTAAGCTAAGATCTTCAAAAGTGTTCACTAACTCCTGTCGCTAGGGGTAGTATACTATTTATATTTTCGTTACATTCAGTTCATATGTTTTGACAGAATTGTATTTTCAGCTTTCATATTGCCAGAGACCGTCAAAGCAGGTGTCAACTAAGCAATGTCTTCTTCTTCTTCTTCTTCTTCTTCTGCGAGTGAAACTACACCATGCGGCGTCTCTCGCACCCAAGCTTCCATCTTCTTCTATCTTGCCAATCATCATCTTCGATGTGACGATCTCTCATTGTCTGTCGCACACCGTCATACCACGTGAGTCTTGGTCTACCTCTCTTTCTGTGCACTGGCACCTGCCACATCCAAGTTTTTAATGGCCATTTAACGGCCATCTTTCCTCTGGCATTCTTCTAAGATGACCATACCATTTTAACCTTCTCCTTTCCATAAGGTTCTATAAGGAGTTTTCTGGAGTCTGAAGTTGTCTAGGTGTGGAATTTGAGGTATGGAGTGATAGACCTGGGTTGAGATGATTCTTTACTAAGCAATGTGCATTTCATAAAAGTGTTTCCAAAAGTGACGTTGAGCGCTTTTGAGAGTTTGTCATCACCCGGTGTTTGCGTGGCCGCATGCGGAGGTGAAAGGGGAGGAAGGCGGCCGGTCGCAGCGCGGAATGCGGCGCCGGGCAGCGCGGGCCAAGCGCTGCAGCCAGCGGCCGTGACAGGCGCTGACGCTATCGCGCCGGCCCTGGCAGCGCCCCAGCACGCAGCGTGTCAATTTTCCGAACTAGTTATCGGCCCTCTGAAGGACAACCGCTCTCCCGACACTTGCCAACGGAATGCCTCCTTTCTGATTCGCAATACGCATTCAAAAGACACAGCCGGACATTTCGAGTTACAGCTCACTCTTCGCGGATGAAATAATTCGAATAAATTCATAAAGTTTTCCCAATGCAAAATCAGTCATATATTCTAAAGAATAGTTTTGGAAAAAGAAGTATTGATCACAAGTGAAGATATCATGAATCACGTGAAAGAGATAATGAAGACCGTGAGTCTCAGTGAACTCGTAGTGGGAATACTTTTTCCATTATCCAGTTCTGAAAAAAGTGCTTGTTTTTAGTAAATACGGAAATCAAGTGTTCGATTTTATTAATTTTGCTTGAGATAGATAGAGATTGATTTGCTGGAAACTGTCTCGGAATATGTGAAAAATACGTGGAAGAAATGATCCTAGAGTGAATATAATGACTTTAATAAAAACTTAATTGCAAGAAAATAGTGAAGATGAAAAGTAACTTCTGTTAATTTTCAGTAAACTTCCATTACCTGTTAATTACAATTGCGTCTCAGTGCCTATAGATAAATTTAAATTCCGACAGTTAATTATATTCGCATAAAATAAAATTAAACAAAGAGTTGCCATTAAAAGAACGTTTCTTTCAGGAACTACCATAAAATTTTTGTACATTAAATATCTGAAAAAATGAAATATCTCAAAAATGCCAAGTGTGTATGTGTGAAGTTTTACTCCAGAGTGGGTTAAAGTAATTTACAATTCAACTTATGACCAATCGCTGTGGTTTCCTTGATGACGAAAGCTTTCCGATCCGCCATCCTCGGATGACCCGTCCGGTAACGAGGAAGCAGCGTCGGTTTGCGCGTCTCCCGAGGCCTTGCGCAGGGGATGTGTGTCGCGGGGGAAGAACCTGAATGGGAAGGACGACTGTCGCGTCGCGTGGCGCCGGAAGGGCAGCGAGGGGCCGGCCGCGCCGCGCCGGTGACACGTGTCACGGGAAAAGGCTCAAGGTCACGGCGTGGCGCGGAGGTCGCTTGACCGGCGCCGCCGCCTGAAGGTCAAATGTCTTTGGCCGTGGCTTTGGTTCCGGGTGCGGCCTCGCGCCGGAGATGGATCTGCGATGGCGACGCGACGCGACGCGACGCCTCGCGGGTCGCCGTAACGGAAAGCGCCGGCGCGGCGCACTATGGCCCCGCGGACGCCTCGCTACGTCCCGGTGTGTTACTTGAGCGGGCCGCCGTGTGTCCGCTGACTTGCATCCGCAATGTGGCACAAGTGCAAGCACATCCATCCCCAAACAGGATTGGCTCGTGGCTGCAATACTACGTCGGCGCCATGTATTCGGCGTAATAATTCCGTCGGCGAAGTGAAATGCACGTGCATGGAAGGAGCTAACTGCACACCCCGGATGTGCCAGTAACGTGATTCAGTGCCGTTTGCATTTCCCACAAAGTGTCCGAGGAAAGCACATTGCACCTTTTCAATTTTGGTATCTCTATACGCAATATGCTAAGGAAAAATCAATAAGGCAAGATATTTCATCCTTCCGAATTTCTCCCAGAAAAGTGCTGGTAAGGGGTTACCCCTCAGAGGTACATCAAAGGCATTTAAAATGGAAAACTAAAAAGTAGGTCAATTACAGCAAATTACTCGTATGATTATGAAGTGCAAATGCAACACGCCAAACATTATGCGCAACACACTGCATCATGACTAGCAAACGATATGACTTACAGTCTTGAAATCAGGCATGGTGTCCCACTAAGAAATAGATGGTATGTTTTCTCAACAGTTATCTGCAAAATGAGACACTTTTGACGTTCTTTTACATTTTACTTACTTGAATTCTACTTACCTAGTATAGAGAATGTATTCTAATGCTTGAAAACTATTTTTTATAGAACATGTTTATTTCGTGCGTCCTTAATAACGAAAACAAAGATTTCTAGCATAACTGCCAGTGTTTGTCGCGATATCTTTTGCCGATTTGAATATCTATGAGAATAAACTTTTACTGCACGATTATGACGATGCTGATTTTCTTTTACCCTCCCTAAAGATGAAAAGTGCATCAAGTTTCTCTTCGTCGGGATATTTCATTTGTAATTGATTACTTGCCCACTTTGCAACCATACGACTACTGCATAGCACAAAAAATCTTGTATCTCCCATTATCCCTTGTATGTCTCTGAGAACTCTACCAATATCCTTTGAACGCTCTAGTAAATTGCATGAAGGCAATAGAGACAAGAATAGCTTTTAATGTTTGAAATGGCTGGATTGGTCTTCATATCAGCGCGATCTACACACAAAAACCAGTAGTGCTAAAAAATCACACATTTTCTAGCATTATTTCTTTTGCAATTTTCGAAAATTCAGTGAAATTTCAGTAAAATCCAGAGAGTTTAAGTGTTCCTTCTTCCATCCATGGAAAACATTTAAAGAAAAAATTTAGTGCGCTTTTTGAAAAAATGTTTCTTTTTATAATTTGAATTAATTTTAAGCAACAATTACCTGAAAAATACTAGTTTAAAAACAATTTCACGACTTTTTTTAAAGATTGATTTTTAAGACAGATTTAAAAGCTAAATCGCTATCTTCAATTATGTACTTTTGCAGTGCTAGCTTAATTTTAAAAAATACGAGAGAATTTGCCGAACATAAGACCAGCACCAGTTTTTTGCCATCCTTTGATACACACGAGAAGAAAATGTAAAGAAAAATTTGAAATCGTTATTAAGAAACGACTGGTTTAGAAATTATTTATATTTTATGCAAAATTACGCGACAACTACTCACATACTAAAAAAAACTTGTACATAACCTTATTTAAAGATCTGTCATTAAAAAACAGATTTCATTAACGAAAAAATTTCTGTCTTCAATATTGTAGTTGTAGGAAGACGCCGAAAAAAGTTGAATATCTGCAATTTTCGAAAAATCGCACGTCCATTACAAGTTAATTAGTTATGACACAAAACCAGAGACGGATGGACAGACTGGCAGACGAACAAACGGAAGAACGAACGAACGGACGGACAGACGGACAGAGGAATTAACTAGCGAACGAACGAACGAACAAACGAACGAACAAACAAACAGTTTCGCCAGCAATTGATTTTTTGATATCAAGGGCTAACAAAACATGGATTCTGATCGGTAAAATTTTCGTTTCTTCTTGTTATTGACAATCAATTGTAGTCTTTTTGCTATAAAATTCTTTTCAAAATTTGAGAGAAAAAGGATTATAATTGATTGCCAATAACAAGGGGAACCTATAATTTTAGCAACCTATACATTGACAATAATTAGTTTCAATAATATAGATTGTGATTACACAACGTGTTAGAAAAGTAATTTACTGCATAAATGAACAATGTTCAAAATCGCCGCGATGTGGCTCATCATTATTATACTTTCTCTTTGTATCAAGTCAGACGAGAAAGTAAAAGTGTCATTGGACCAAAAATCTTCACAAGTGTGGTTGAGCTGAAACAAGTAAAAGTATACCTGAATACATTTGCGATCCTAGAGAGTGCGATTTGTAACTGTGAACAGTTGTACATGGAAGTAAAGGGAGGACGTGGATGGTGATCAATAAAGCAAGATATTTCATCCTCGATCGTATTAAAAGCAAGAAACTAAACCTGTTTCAACCATTATGGTTCATGTTGGAAAAAGAAGGAGAAGGAGGAGCAGCTAGTAATATCGTCATTATCCACACAAGTTTATCGTAGAAAACAAGCATCAAACCAGTGGAACGCTGTTGCGCGTGGACTCCAGCATCTAACGGACTCCAATGCAAGTAGTGTCTTAACTTAATCAGCACGCTTCTTCCATTTTCCAAAACGCGCACGTATTGAATGTTTTAGCACAAACGCATCTTTTTCAACGTATCGTTTAGACGATCTTAACGGGAAAAGGCCTTCCGTGCTGTGCGGAACCTGTCCTTTGTTACCAATATGACTGTGAATTTATGGCGCAAGCTGTTGTACACCTTTGAGCGGGAGCGGGAGCGGGAGTGGGAACGGTATCTGCGAATGTGAACAGTCATGTGGATGCTTTGAGCGTCGCTTGGCAGGGGGCGGTCCCGTTGGCTGACGCCAGCTGCGGGGCGCGCGCAGTCATGTGCACTCGCCACCCCACCCCACACCAGATTTGCAGTGAAATTTTAAAAAAAATGCTCTTTGACATTTAGAGACTGCCGGCGTGTTGGGAAGAAACCAAAGTAAGTTACTTATTTCACTCAACCTGTCCAATCAAGTACTATGCGCATCTTTTTTGATTGATTGATTTTTTCGTGTTTCCGGGCGCGTCAACTGCTTTGGTCATTAGTCCCGTTAGTGTGGTGCATGTTTTTTCTCTGGACATGGCGGTGGTTTTCCCCTCACTGGATGGTGAGATCCGGCGCCGACCTACCGTCGGCTAGTGGGGTTTCCCCCTAACCAGGACTCTCCCACCAGCGGGGCACCGCACCAACCGGGACAAGCTCTAAACTCCCGACCGGTCTTCTTCCGAAATATGTGGTAATGTAGTGCACGTTAATGTAAGTGGAGAGGATAGGACAAGGAAGGGGAAGGACAGATCGCGCGCGGTCCGTGGCCCGTTTGGTAGGGTACTGCTCCGGCATTCGCTTGGTGTTGATCGGAGAAACCACGGAAAACTACCGATCAGAGCAGCCGGCCGCTATAATTCTCCTCCATACAGCGACTGAATTCGACCTAGCTGAAAAGCTAGTGTCGAAAATCCTGCCGCCGTCAGGACTCGAATCTAGGACCTCCCGGTCAGAGGCGCTGCAGTGGCATCAGTTGATGCACTGAGCTACCGCTCCCGGTCTATGCACATCTTCTGTCAGTGCAATCGTGACTAATAAATCTTCTTGAAATTATGTACTGAGTCTTTAGAGCTGTAAAATATGTCTAATAAATACCTGTATTTTGGTTAAATAAAGTTAGGAACTAATCAATAATTCCTTTTACTCAGAATCAATTCTGCAATGTTGCACATCAGAATGGAGAAACGTATCTGCATTTTGAGGGTCCCACGTTATACATTTGAAGAAATCCTGTTGTGAAAGTGATTGCACATGCCAATTTGGATTCCGGGAGTTTCCTTTGAGACAATAAATGTGAAGATCGGCTCCCTGCACCGCCTCAGCCAGGAAGCTGCGTTCAGGTCTCGTTAATCGGCACCCAATCTTTCGTTAAATGTGAAGACGGCCTTTGTGGCCGGTGGCCCGAGAAACTCAATCGGTGCTCGCCTCTCGCCTCTGCCTGCTCAGCCCCCGCGGACGCTCTCGCTGCGCATTCACTTCGCTCTCAACTGTGGGAGACGATCCACGTACGTTATAGACAGGGTGAGTCACGAAACTTTAGCACCTCCTGCAATTTTTGAACGGTTGAAGTTATTGCAATGCAGTTTTCATGAAAGTGCATAAGGCAATCGGACTCATTGATGCAGTATTCGTTTCGGTTGTATCACTTGTATTTTAAGAGATATTGAGACATCTTTTCTTTCTTAAATAGAAATAAATACATTTTTTTAGTCTATCAGACGAGCGTGAAAAGACGAATCTAGTGGTATACATATTGTCGTATGTTAGATAAGCATTTTTTTTAAAGTAATATTGATTTTTTGCGACTCGTGTTTAACGTATATTTTTAATGTAACAGTCTACCAACCAAGGTCGCGCAGCACTCTTCCTGCTAGCACGGACTCAGAGCGTTACAATATCCTTTAAATGTGAGTCGCAAAATATCAAAATTACTCAAGAAAATGCTTATCTAACATATGCCAATATTATATCATTGTGTTCGTCTTTTTTACGCTCGTCATGATAGACTAACAAAATGTATAATTCCGTTTGCAAAACGTTACCTCAATAATTCGAAAAATACCATTGATAAAATAGGATTGAATACATGTATTAATTAGATCTATTCCCTCCATTCAGGGAATACTGCATTGCAATAACTTCAACCGTTCAAAAACTGCAGGAGTTACGTTACTCATCTGTTTATGGGGTTTGATATCTGGTGCCAAATCAGTGGTTTTCGGCGACCCCGATCTTTATTTTATCCAACTTTAAGTTATGGGCTCTCAATTATTAAATTTAAAAAGTTTAATTAGTTTTTTAGGCTTTTTAGAATCTACATTTTCATAAATGAAACATATAACACATGTGAAAGTTTGATTGTTTCGCTTTTTCTTTCAAATCTGTTGTTATTCGAGTACGGCATTCTAAACAGACAAAGGGCGCTACCTGTTCTAAAAGTTAATCATCATTTTTCATTCCATAGGAAATTGCCCCCTATCAAATAATTACAATTTTTCACTGAGATACTGTTTATTTCCAATTAATTTAACTTCGGAAAAATATGCAACTTGTTCCCAAACTGAAGATAATGAATAGAGAAATCGTCTAGTCTTCACAAGTTGAGAGAGAGAGAGCAAGAGAGAGAGAGAGCAAAACAGCGAGAGAGAGAGAGAGAACAAGAGAGCGAGAGAGCAAGAGAGGAGAGTAAGGGAGAGACAGAGAGCAAGAGAGAGACAGAGCGAGAGATAGTGAGAGTGTGTTGGAGCAGAAACAACTAGTTATTACTGCATACTGTAACAAGAAATACCACTTTACTAAATTTAGATACTTCAATCTATCAAGCACATGCGTTGTATTAGTTATGGAAATAAATTATGAAATGGAGAAAAATATTTATTACCTTACGCTTTCTGTGCAGAACACTCAGGACGTACAATAAAATGAGGATATCTGAGAAGTTGGATGATCAAATTCTCTTTAGATTAGGCTATCCAGTTTACCCTTAAATTTCTTAGGGAAGGTGAAATAATAATATATAGATCCACTAGCAAGCGACACACACTCTAGCATCTACCCAACCGGAGATTCCAGGCGACACAGCGATACATCTTATTAGTATTGTGGATTTAATGAACTTCGTCATATTCTTTAATAGTCGATTAAGTCTTTATTTCCCAGGGAGCTCTGCAGGCACCTGCTGTAACGTTTCAACTTCGCTGGCAGGTTTGCCACAAGGTTAACTTAAATTTATAAACAAATATTGTAAACTAACTTTTGATTGTTAATTGTTACGATAGTAACAGGAAGTGTTGATTTGAATTGGAAGGCTGTTGATGCAGATTGATAGACACAAAAAGGAAAGAATGTTGATACAGAAATTGAAATAAGATTTGTATGCATCCTCTGAAGGTTAAATAAATTGTTTCTTTAAAAAAAAAGAAAAAATAACTATGTCATGTGTTACATGAAGAGTGAAAGACGTCACTAAAGATTTGGATTAGCGACAATACAACATAAAACAATGATGTTGTATGGATGAATAAAATTGTAACGGCAAATTAATAAGGCAAGGTAACTTGGACGTTACAAAACTGGTGGCAGCGGTGGGATGACGTGGAAATTGTTAAAAGAATTGGTTGCAACAACGTGGTGAGACGACGTGGAAATTGTTAAAAGAATTGGTTGCAACAACGTGGTAGGACGACGTGGAAATTATTAGAAGAAAAGGTTGTAACAACGTGGTGGAACAACGTGGTGTGCCTGGATTTGTAGTTCGCAGAAAAAGTGGTGGTTCTGCGTGGAGTGAAAATTTATACGAAGGAGAACTGTGGAATGTTTTAACCATGTCTGGAGATTTTGAAGGAGCCTAGAAACTGTCAGATTGAAACGTGAGTGACAGCTGATGTGTCTGTGAAACGGGTATTCAGATAGATTAATTTAAGAGTGTTTCCTTGTCGAACTGGTCAAACAAAGATAATGGCTTTTTTCAATAAATGTAAGAAAAGTCAATTAATCAGTTTAGCTAGGGAATTGAACTGCGAGGTTTCGGAGAAAGAAACTGTTAAGAATATTATAAAAAAAATATCCGAAACAGAGGATTATAATGAAACTATAGTAAAAGAGATTTTAGAAACGGTAAGGTTGGAGGAGGAGGATAGATTAAAAAAAGAGGAACAAGAAAGGGAGGATAGATTAAAAAAAGAGGAACAAGAAAGGGAGGATAGGATACGAAGGGAGAAACACGAACAAGAAAGGGAGGATAGATTAAAAAAAGAGGAACAAGAAAGGGAGGATAGGATACGAAGGGAGAAACACGAAATTGAACTGGCAAAAATTGAGTTGGAAAAATGTAAGGTGATGTCGAGAAATACTTCTGAAACTAATATAAATAATGAAGGTCAATTAACTCAGGGATTACAAAGTAAAAATTCCTTGAAACTCACACAGTGCATGAAACATTTTCAATCAAATGAAAATGATATTTCTTTATACCTTCAACAATTTGAAAATTTTGCTTCTGCTGATGACATTTCTAAAGACCAATGGGGACCTTTGTTAATGACACATTTGCCAGGACATGATGCTGAATACATAACGAGAGAAATGGTAGGGGAAGTAAAAGATTATGATGAAATAGTGAAAATATTATTGAGTAAGTACAAAGTAACCGCAGAAAAATTACGACAGAGATTCTTTTCGATCAGAAAAACACCAGATAAAACGTGGAAAGATATTGCTTATGAGCTAAAAATAAGTCTTAATGGTTGGTTAGAAGGCGTAAATGTCTATTCATTTGAGGAAATAAAGGAATTACTAATAACGGAACAAATAAAACGATGCGTGCCGTTTGTAGTTAAAGAGCATCTAGTTAGCAAATGGACTAAATATACAAAACCTAGAGACATAGTTGAAGAATTAGAAAATTACGACATTACTAGAGAAAATTTTAAATTGAAAACTTGTGATCAATATTTACTAGAACAAAAAAATAAGTTTTATAAATCAGCTGATGCTACCAAATGCTATGAGAAATCCAAAATTCAAAAAGAAAGTAATAAAAAAATTGATACTAAACAGAAAATTGAGGAAGGATTCGAAGAAAGGAAAGAAGTACATTGTTATTTTTGTAACGGTATAGGACATATAAAACCATTTTGCCCAAAATTAAAAGAAAAAATGGTTGAAAAGAATATAGGATCTGAGCATGTTAATTGTTTAAAAACTTCCAGTAAAGATTTATTAGCACCTTATACGTTCGAAGCTTATATAAATGGAAAAAAATTGAAAATTTTGCGTGACTCCGGTGCTTCTATAGATTTAATAGAAAAAAAATATGTTAGACAAGAACATTATATTGGAGAAAGTGTCTGGGTATGTACTCCCTTAACAGAAAATCCCATATGTTTGCCTGTGGCAGAAGTAGAAATCTGTGGCCAATTTGGAAAGGTTTATGGAAAAGCGGTAGTAGTTTCAGATAAGTTAGACAGAGATGAGTATATATTAGGAAATAAAACTGCAAAATTGATAAAAGAATTGGAAGATGCAGAAAACAATAATAAACTGCATTGGGTTTGTGAGGCAAAAGATGAGTATAAATTCAAGATTGTTCAGTTAGAAAGTGAAATGAAGAAACTTCAAAAAGAAAATGAAACATTAAGGAGTCTTCTGAAGTCATCAAATTCTAGTGAAGTGAAAGCTTTAGAATTGCTTGTTGCCAGTCATGAAGATCAGCTAAAACAATATGAAGAAATATTTAAGAATCAAGAAGAAGCTAGCAAATTGTTTGAAGATGAATTATGTCATTTGAAGGCAACATCAATATGCAGTAATCAAGATGCAATGGAAAAAGAGAAGAGAATTTTACTGGCTGAATTTAAAGAAACTGCTAAAGGAAGAAAAGAATTCATGGATAAAATGGAAAAAATTTCAAAAGAATTACAAGAATCAAAAGAAGCTCTGAATCTGGCAGAAATGGCTCTATCCGAAGAGCAGAATAATACAAAGGCTATGAGGAGAATTTGTGAATTGGAAAAAAATGAACTTCAATTAAAAGTAGAGCAAATGGAGGAAGAAATGAGAAGACTCGTGGATAGTTGTGACAAACTTGAGAAAGAAAACAGAGATCTAAAACTACTGAATATGGAGTTTGAAGAAGCGGTAAAAGTTAAGGAAGAGCAAATGGAAGATTTCAAAGCTAGAAGAATTGCCCAATTTGAGACGTATGAAAACTTGCTTAAAAATGAAGTTTCTGTGCAAGAAGAGCAAAGGCATAAAGAACCAATCCTTGAAACTAGTGAAACCAATACTTTTTCCAAACAAAATGCTCATGGATACTTGTGGAAAAGAAGAAATTATAGAGGAAGAAGAAGAAAAAGAAGAAGAAGGGGAAGAAGATGATACGGATGATGATTATCATCAATATCTGTTGAGCGAATCAACTGAATGTCCTTCTTATTCATCTCAGATGACTGCAAGCAAGAGCATAGACATCGTAAGGCACATGGAAATGCCGATTGTTTAAGTAGAGGTTTCGCAAATTCATTTCCGGACTAATCTAGTTGTCATAAAATAAGAGTTGTTATTGTATATAAATTTTAAACTTGATTATAAGATTTACAAATTTTGGCACCAAGGTGACCAAAATTCTTGAAAGAGGGGAGGTGTTTGTAACGTTTCAACTTCGCTGGCAGGTTTGCCACAAGGTTAACTTAAATTTATAAACAAATATTGTAAACTAACTTTTGATTGTTAAATGTTACGATAGTAACAGGAAGTGTTGATATTTAATTTGAAGGCTGTTGATGCAGATTGATAGACACAAAAAGGAAAGAATGTTGATACAGAAATTGAAATAAGATTTGTATGCATCCTCTGAAGGTTAAATAAATTGTTTCTTTAAAAAAAAAGAAAAAAGAACTATGTCATGTGTTACATGAAGAGTGAAAGACGTCACTAAAGATATTTGGATTAGCGACGATACAACATAAAACAATGATGTTGTATGGATGAATAAAATTGTAACGGCAAATTAATAAGGCAAGGTAACTTGGACGTTACAC